>OY751489.1:251861-316098 GCA_963565915.1 Entoloma clypeatum | reverse complement strand
CCGCTCTCACTAGCCTTACCCCCTCCAAACCATGTAAGTGACCATAGCGGTATCATAGAGTACTTCCACTGTAGCTATGTTGCTCAGTACACCTGTGGCTAGCGCCCAGGTGGAACTTCAACAGGTAGGACTTCATTTTCTCAGCCCAGCTTTGGTAGTCGATACCGTCGAAGACAGTGATGGAGTCAAGTGCGGAGCGAGAGGTAGACATTTTTAATGAATCTAAAAGGAGTTTTCCCAATCAGTGATGTTCTTTTATGAATTTGATTTTTAGAGAAAACAAATAAATGATTCCTCACAACATATTCCCTTTAGGAATAGCGGTTGTGGGAAAAACCCTTTTTGTCAGAAGTGTGTGAGGTACGATCAACGTTTCCACATGATGTGTACTAAGTCAATCCCCTTAGGGACGCTTCATGACAGGTACTTTGTCGTAATGACGTTCCCAGGTTCATGTGTGAAGAAGTAAGACTCAGAACCTAGATCTTTCGATCGGTTGTTTGCCAACCAGGGTAGAGTGGGCAGATACTTGCTGTTGCCAGCGTTCCCAAGTCCCTCTGCTATCCGGGGCCCATAACCTGTTGAAGTTCCACCTGGGCGCTAGCCACAGATGTACTGAGCAACACAGCTACAGTGGAAGTACTCTACTCTACCGTTCTAGTCACTTACTTGGTTGGGAAGGGTGAGGCTGGTGAGAGCGGTTGAGGCTGGTGAGAGCGATGGAGCTGGTTAAGAGTCACGAGACAACTTGTTGATATTGACAGTTTCCTGGTCTTATATACCGTACTACTGTTTGTACCAACCAAACAAGTATGTAATGAAGATATGTAAAGGTCACGTGATGTAATCTAATCTAATCTAATCTACATGATGGGAAAAGTTTCAACACCCCCCCATATTTAGTACATACTTCTAAATACATCTTACTTTTTCCCACATATATATATAGGTACTCTGTTCCGCCTAGTTTTTTATCAATCCGAAGTACGGGATAAACTTGGAAAAGAGGATTTTTCCCAGATTCTTAGTTAAAAGGTCTGCAGGGTTGTTCACTCCTTCAATGAATTCGACTGTAATTATCCCTTCGGAGACTTTTTCTCTGACGAAGTGGAATTGCACGTCAATGTGCTTGGATCGCTTCTCAGTTACAGGGTTGGATGCGATGAAGACGGAGCCGTTGTTATCTCCGTAGATCGGTACTGATCTGATCTGCATTCCAAGTTCGGCAAGCATGCTTCTCAGCCATGTTGCTGCGCGACTGCAGTCTGATAACGCCATATACTCTGCTTCTGTGGAAGAGAGGGCGATGGTCTTTTGCGCCGATGATACCCATGTCACTGCTCCAGACACCAGTGATATGAAGAAGCCAGTGGTAGACCTCCTCGTGTTTTCATCTGACGCCCAGTCAGAGTCTGTGAATGCATAGATTCCTTTCCCTGAGTCACCATCATACATGATTGCGTAATTCTTTGTCGCTTTCAGATACCTGCAAATATCCCTAGCCACTTCTAAATGGCGTTTGGTGGGATTTGCGGAAAATTGCGACATTTTGATCACGGCAAAACAGATGTCTGGCCTTGTTCCAATCATCAGATATAGAAGTGATCCGATGACGGATTGGTACTTTGATCGAAGTTCTGCATTGGGTTCATCTTCGGACATCATGGGTTTGTAGCCCGTAGGAAGTGGGGTATGGGTGGCGTTAGATTCGCTCATCCCCATTCGTTCGAGTATTTTCTCAAGGTAAGGTACTTGATCGATGAAGATACGTTTCCCGTGTTGCCTTATTTGGATAGAGAGAAATTCTTTCAGTTCCCCATCAGGCACAAGGTGCCCTAGGTCCCTACATTCCCATGTGGTCATGAAGGCCTTCTTTTTCTCTAGCGTATATTCCTGGTTTGTGCCAAGAAAAGCAGAGTCGTTGACATAGATGACGGCGATTACAATTTCCCCGTTGGTACTTTTGTGAATGAACACTCCCGCATCGGAGTGAAGCTGGACAAAGCCGAGCTTTTTCATGGAGGAATCAAGTTCCCTCCACCAGGCTAATGCGGCCTGCTTAAGTCCATATAGAGCTTTGAATAGTTGGTACACGAGGTGTTCTTTCCCTTTTACTATGTAGCCCTCAGGCTGTCGCATGTAAATGACTTCACGGAGCGTTCCATAGAGGAAGGCTGATGAGACGTCCAAAAGTGTCATGAACCACCCTTCAAGGGCTGTCAATGCCAGTATTAGTCGGACGGTTTCATATCTTACGACTGGTGAGAAGATCTGATCAAAGTCGATCCCTTCTACCTGTGAAAAGCCTTTTGCGACGAGGCGTGCTTTCAGACGCCTGTCGGACTTTTCGTTATAAACCCATTTGTTCCTTAGAGCTTTCCTCCCTGCAGGCAGGGGTACTAGCTCCGTGATCACCCCGCGGCGTTTGAGCATGTCTAGCTCTTTACGTTCAGCTGCATACCAGTCTTCTTTATTTGGAAGAGGGTATATGTCTTTATGGGACATTTCAACAATGCCAACTTGGACTGATATCGCCTCCATCAGGAGGTCATTCATCCATGCCGTTTGACCACCCAATCTCCGTCTTCAATCTAATTTTTCAAGATCAGACGCTGGAGTGTCTTCCCCATAGATGCTTCCTGGCATCTTCCGAACTCGTCGTTCCCTGATCGGTCGATCTGGTACTTGCTCGGGTTCTGGAGTGGGTATTCGTGGTTGGTCATCAGGCTCACTGGCAGGCAATTCGTTGTCTGATTCAGGTTGATCCTGTTCAATGGGAACTGGGTCATGAGGTGTTTCGTTGTGACTATCGTCGTCATTGCTGCCGGGAATGAGATCCTCAAACTCATCAGCCGGCTCTGGGTCTTCCATTTCTGGGTGGTTTTCTGGCAACGGGTTGATATGGCATCTAGGGTACTTGCTTTCATCAAAGATAGCTTTCCCGCCCATGAAAATCGTGTTGGTCTCAGGATCCATGAAGTGGTATCCTTTGACCCCTGGTTTCGATCCGAGATAAATCATCAATCGGGATCTTGATTCCAGGGAGTTCCTATGCTTCTCCTTTGGGATATATACATATGCTTGACAACCAAATACTCTGACACTGGACATGTCGGGGATCTCATTGGTCACCCTGAAGTAAGGGGTTTTCCATTCAAGACGCTGCATGGGAGTTCTGTTGTAGAGAAATGCTGCGTGTTCCAAACAGAATTCCCACCACATGGGCGGTAAGCATGCATCGAAGCGCAATGCCTGAGATTTTTCCCATAGTGTTCGATTGATCCGTTCTGCTCTACCATTCTGCTGGTGCTGATATGGGAGCGTGACGTCGATCAGAATTCCATGATCGGCAAGTACATCCTTGTATTCGTCAAATTCTCCACCTCCATCAACTTGCCACTTCTTAGGGGTAGCGGCAAATTGGTTCTGGATCATCGCAAGAAACTGTCTTAGTGCCGTGATGGCACCAGACTTTTTCCTAAGCAAGACGACCCAGACATGAGATGAAAAATCGTCCAAAAATGTGAGGAAGTATTTGTACTTGTGGTACAATGCCGTGGATATCTGTTTCAGGTCTGAATGAATCAGATCGAAGGGTTTGACAGCCCTCGTCATTGAATTGGGGTATGACTGATTCGGCATTTTCCCTTTGAGGCACCCTGTGCAGCTTTCCTGTGATTTCTCACGTACTAACGTTCTGGGTACTCCTTTGGTACTAGTGGGAATTTTATTGAGCGCCTGGTCATTTGGGTGGCCAAGGCGTTTATGCCAGGTTTCAACAGTGATTTCGCTAGAGATCGCGTGGATTTGGTCATAGCGTATTTCAGTGTCTAGCCAGTAAATGGTTTGTCTGATGAAATGAGGCGAAAACTGTATTTTGTTCAGCCCTTTAGAGATATTAATTTCTCCACGCATTCCATCAACTTTGTAACCATGGTTGAGGAAGACGCCTAGGGACAATAGACGTGTGTCCATATCCGGAATATAAAATACCGGTCGTAGGAGATGAGTTTTAGTTTCCCCATTTAGGGTATGCCGTACTGGAACGGCCCCAACTCCGAGTATCTCCAGTTTCTTTCCCTTTGCAGCTGTTTGGACAAATCGCTTAGCCTTGAGAGGCCTGTAGTACGCAAAGTCCTTGAACTCATGGGTAAAGTGTAACGAGGCACCGGAGTCTAAGATCCATTGTGCGCGTTCTTTCTCCTTACAGTGTGTGCATGACGCAAAGTGCTTTGTATATTTTTTATATAGATCGCTGTCAATATGATCCATACATTCTGCACTAGTACTAGCTAATATTTTACATGTCTGAAAGGAGGTGTTATTAGCTTTCCTTAATTGGTCAGATTCAGGAGAGGGAGATGACGAACCGTCAAGTTCAATAAGCCCATCTTCGAATTGATCCGGCCCCATACGCTCGCTCTGATGGTCTATGTCCATCATCCTAAGGGTTTGGTCCAGCGGCGGAGTAACTCGACGCTGCTTGGATGGTCTTTCGTCTTCTTCTGGGATAATCGTATCCAGAATGCGAAGGTTTGACCCTGAGGGGCGAGCACCAATGCCGCGCGCGAGTTTGCGAACATGGTCGTTCTTTTTCCACATGGACGGTTTTCCAGATGGAAGTCCAGTGTACTGGGAAGGAGGCGGGTTCATACGCTGCAGGAGCGACTGCATTCTTGCGGAATCGGGCTGGGTGGTACTTGTCGTTTTCCCGCGACCAGTGACGGTGGTGAAGGACGGTGCCGGAAGAGGAGGGAAGTGGATGGCGGGAGCAACAAACTCAACCGTTTCCTCCATATGTTTGGACATGTTGTCCGCAGTGTTGGCATTTTTCTTCTGATTGCGCCAGCGTCCTTTTCCCTTCTTCTTTTCAGAAGCGGTACTATGGTCGGTCGAGTTAGGCTGCTCGTCAGCGTCGTTCTGCGAGGTACTCAGCTTTTGCTGCTTTTCCCATTTGGGGTCCTGCCCCTTGCGTTTTGTCCTGGAAATTTTCCGGGCCTGCTCGTTGGACGCCCGAGTAGACCCAATTGCATATTTGCGCCTGTACTCCGATATGATGCTGTCGGCGACGGCCTTGTAGGTGAAATCGTCGGCGTCGTAGACCTGGAAAAGGGCGGTGGAGAGTGACGACCAGGCGTCGGGAATTGCATTGGCCAGGATCATTGCCTGCATTAGATCAGGGATGTCAAAGTTCGAATCAGCGAGCCGGGCGAAAAGAGACCCCAGGCGTTCAATCTCAGGCACGGGATCGCGTCCAGAGAGTTTGTAGGTGGCGGCGGCCTTGAAGTCGCCGAAGATGACAGCCGGGGATACCTTGGAGTAGTTATCTTTTAGCGCCTTCCACGCGTCAAGTGCCGAGGTGCTGTCCTTGATGTGGCGTCTGATCGCCTCAGAGACCTTCAGGCGTATCGCCCCGAGAGCTACGTCGTTGTCCCTGACCCAGGCTTTTTCTTCCTTACGGAAGCCGGGCTGGTCGACCGTGGTAGTCAACACAGGGGGAGCAGCAGCAGTGGCCCCAGGGGTGGAGACCATGGTGGTGAAGTCAGCGATCACGGGACAGGTGATGTCGCCAGAGACGATGCGCCAAACTCCTTGATGGAGGAGGTAAGACTTCATTTTTTCAGCCCAGCTCTGGTAGTCGATACCGTCGAAGGGGGTGATGATGTCGAGGGCAGAACGAGAGGTAGACATTTTAGATGAATCTAAAAAAGGGTTCCCAATCAGTGATGTGTTATGAATATGATTCAAGAAAACAATTAAATGATTCCTTATGACATATTCCCTTTAGGAATAGCGGTCACGGGAAAACCCTTTATATGTCAGAAACGTATAAGGTGTGATCAACGTTTCCACATGGAGTGTACTAGGTCAATCCCCTTAGGGATGTCTCATGACAGGTACTTGTCGTAATGACGTTCCCAGGTTCATTTGTGAAGAAGTAAGACTCAGAACCTAGATCTTTCGATCGGTTCCTTGCCAACCAGGGTAGAGTGGGCAGGTACTCGCTGTTGCCAGCGTTTCCCAAGTCCCTCTGCTATCCGGGGCCCATAACCTGTTGAAGTTCCACCTGGGCGCTAGCCACAGGTGTACTGAGCAACATAGCTACAGTGGAAGTACTCTACGATACTATGATTACTTACATGGTTTGGAGGGGTAAGGCTGGTGAGAGCGGTTGAGGCTGGTAAGAGCGATGGAGCTGGTTAAGAGTCAAGAGACAACTTATTGATATTGACAGTTTCCTGGTCTTATATACCATACTACTGTTTGTACCAACCAAACAAGTATGTAATGAAGATATGTAAAGGTCACGTGATGTAATCTAATCTAATCTAATCTACGTGATGGGAAAAGTTTCAACAAAAATCAATCTTCATAAGCTCATCAGTATCGGACTACCTGCTCTTCATGCACTCACTTGTCTCGAGGCCAACGAAGCGACAGCTGGTGACGTGTTTGTGTATTGGCATGCGTTCCTTCAAAAGACGATGCATGCTCTGAGAGACGAACAGAATGAGATATCAAACGACGTCAGGGAAGAGGTCATAGCAATCCTCAACCACCGGCATGCACAGCTCTTCGTGGATGGTGGCCGATTGTCGTCAGCTGCAGGTGCTTATCTCACAGCCACCTATCTTGATCCTGGTACGTGGCAGTATTGCAACACATATGTCCATTAATTTCACACTATTACTCTTTAGCATATCTTGCCTCAGATTTATTCAAGAATGACGATACTGGCTATATCTTGGACCCTGTACGAGACCAAGGTATCGACTTCACTGGTATCCGACACAGAAAAGTCTTCACGAACGTCGCCAACTATCTTGTTATGATTGCGGAGAAGGAAATTTACCATGGTCATAAACCAGAACTCATGAGCTGGAAAGGTAGGGGTAAGGCCTTCAAACAACAGCTTGTTGCAGAGCTCGCGAAGTATGCACGCAGCCAGTACCCTTACAACCAACCCCCTTCCACTGAAGCCCACAATGTGCTGGCTTACTGGAAGTCTCTCGTCGGCGTTGATTTTTCCCTCATACTTCCGGTAAGTTATGATTATAATCTTTGATTAATATGGGTCTAATACCTTGGTTTATAGTCCCTTGCAATCAAGCTCTTTGCGATACGAGCCAACTCCATGCCCGAAGAACGAACTGTTTCGACATTTACTTGGTTGACCCCACCCCTCCATGCTCGCTTGTCCATAGCATCCATGACAGCAATGACTCAGATTCGTCAATTTCATCAAACTGAGAAGAAAGTAAGTGTCGTCATTTTCAAAGAGGAAGTGAACTCATACCTTTGTAGGCACATAATGGTCCAACCTATGGAAAACTCATCAATTATAGTGAAATCAAGAACATCCAAGGTGCTACCGTTGACCCCGCCGACGAGGAAGACCGTGATGATTCGTGGCTCAACGAAAAAGTGCCACCAAACCCTCAACGGGATGAGTCCCTCGAGGCCGAGTTCGACTCCATAGTCAACTTCCGTTCGAAAATTTTGGCTCGTGTATTGGCTGAGGATGGCCCGGCGGAGGTTATGAGAGAAGTTTCCACCCGTGTGGTGGCACTGATGGCTGTAGAGAACGAGAACGACAACGATTTTTCTGCCATCTTTCTGTAGAAATCCGCTCATTTGGGGGTCACGTGATTATACATACAGGTAAATTACTGGTAAAAAACACCCCCCTTTGGGCCTCTGTCGTAGCTAGTCATGTACTCGGTAATTTACACCCCCAAGGGGTTTTTTACACAACGCTATTGAGCGACAAAAAGTTTGGCGCCTCGAACTGAAAGGCACGTGACGAGCAATTTCAGACTCCGATAGATTGAGCGACGCGGGCGCGGTCTGGAAAGACCGAGTTCTCGTAAACTCGAACTCGGAATCAAGGAAATCACGTGAATTTACTGACCTTCATCATCGACGACAACGACGAGCTCAAGGCTGCACCGCCGCCCGCGATGGCGAGCATGAACTATGTCCCTATCCCTCTGACTGCGACACGTCTACAGGGCCCGCCCGCTTCTCTCCAGCCGGCGAAAAGAATATTCACATCACTCCCAGCACCGTCCCCATCGCCTGCACCGTTCTCGTCGCCGGCGTCGCCTGCTCCGAGTTCAACGTCACCCGCGAATGCTGCTTTCTCTCTTTTACCACAGATGCTGCTGTCTTCTACGCTGCCCGGTTTGGATAGCAAGCCGAATGCAAAAGACTCGCCTAGCAAGGGTACATCACTGTTATTGACGAGCCGCGACCCGCTGTCGCTGCCTACGATGTCAACCAACTTTCGTCGGTTCGTAGCGCGCGTAGATCCAATATTTTGGCTCCAGGACCGAGCGGAAGAGATCCTGTTTTGGAGACGCGGATGGAGAGTGACGAGCATCTGGATTGCGGCGTATGCTTTTATCTGTAATTTTTCTTTGCGCCAGTTTAAACGCTTCCTGATACACGCACAGGCCATTTTCCGCAGATGGTATTCGTCCTTCCACACGCAGTATTAATTGCAATTCTGCTTGCATCATTTCCATATCCAGACCCCAAGGCGCCATCAACAGTACCCCCCTCTCCAAATCCCCCAGCCCCGGATTCAGTAAATTGGCAGGCGAATATACAAGCCATACAGAACCTTATGGGATTCATGTACGTCTCTCTTCCGTCGCACTTTCTCTCGACCTCATGAAAATCCAGTGCGGATACATACGACCTCATACAACCTTACACCCACCATCTTGTGCTAACTCCAGCGCACGTCCCGTCTCTATCGTCTCCAATGGTTCCGACAAGCAAAGCCGCAAACACGCGGCCTCCTTCCCTCTACCCGCCCTACATCCTCCTGTTCCTCATCCTCTCGCTACCTCCCCTCCTGTTCCTCGTCTCCTCACCCCTGTTCCCCGCGCGCCTTGTCTGCTTCCTCGCTGGTGCTCTCCCAATCTTTGCTGCACACCCTCGTATACTACCTGTTCTCCTTCAAGTCTCGCAGAACACGGATCTTTGGATATGGACGGGCCAGTATCTTCTCGATACCATCATGGAGACAAAAATGAATTTCCGCCGCCGATGGGCCCACTTCCGCTCTGCAATCCTTCGGAAGTTACCTCTGAGCAGTCATAAACGGAGAGAACCGGGGCAGGAGAATGAGGAAGAAGAGTTCGGAGAAGTGGAGAAGATCCAGATCCTGACACTGCTAGAGCGTTTTCTAGACGACGACAGGCTCGACGACCGATGCTGGCGCTCCGAGATGAGGGAAGTAGAGTTATGGGAGAACCAGAGGTTTGTGCGAGCTCCTGGCACATCCGGACCTCGGCGAACCACCAGTTTCGATATGGTCAACCCCAATCTCAACCATGTCGTGGCAGCCATGGACAGCACCGCCACCACAACCAACACCACCTCCGGCACAAGCACGACGACGACCACGTACTCTACCCCGCTGAGCAGCTCTCCGGCACCTCCAGCGTCTCCGGCACCGTACGCGGCTCTGAGAAGGTTTTCCCTGTCACAGGCTTTGTTGCCGACTGTCATGCAAGGGACTGTGACGCCTGTACAACCTGCCCCCTCGCCAGCACCCGGCCTTGGACCTGGGACGTGGAGCAAAGGAAATTTGCGTCCGGGAGAACGAAAGGGGTGGACGCGGGGACGGGATGGATGGGGTGGTGTTCAGCCTTCTAGTGGGCCTGGAACTAGAGGAGCGAGTGTGAGGAGGAAGGATGGCGTGAAAGAGAAAGACAAGATCGTTGTTGGCGGTGATGAGATCGCCGGTGGGGGTTCGCATACGCACTCTGATGAGCATGAGGAAGGGCACGAGGATCGTGTGGAGAGAGGGAAGGAAGATGGTGCGGGCGGCGAAGGATATGTCAGGTTTGTTTCTCTTTTGTGCTGTCGTCTTGTTACGCTTGGAAATATGCCTATTTCTGACGCTGACTTTTTCTTTTCAGCAGCAACCTCACGTTTTCCCTGACACCCGGCTGGTCATTTGTGAAGACTGAGGGGTGGAGGCAGGATCGACTGGGGAAGTGGGCAGGGGTCGAATGCACAGGTTTACGCACGATCCATCCACGTTGGTCATCCCTTTGTTCTGATATTAATTGTCGCGTAGATGGGTCCGGGTGGGTTTACACAAACGATACATGGGCTGCACCCCAGAGCACCCCGGACGCGGAGAGCGTGACAAGGAGGAGACGGTGGGTGAGAAGGGTGTGGTTTGATGGGTCGTCGTCGTTGTCAAACGATGGCAGTATTGGGGACAAATGATTTGGAGAGGGTGAGTGCCACCTTTCTTTTTCTTGAAATTCGTTCTGAGATATCCGTTGACAGTCGCGAGACTGTAGTGACATGTACTACTAATACGGTGATGCGGCGGAGTAATGAGGTAGCTTCATAACCTTATCCAATATTTTCCGGGACCGTGAACCCGCACAAATATTCTCGTCATTATGACTGAATTATGAATATATACCCTACCGCATGATGGCGCTCCGGTGAATGTACCGAATAGATACGTGAGTTAGATGATCGACCGATGACCCGTGAGGTTGGTACTTTACGCTCTCATGTTCAGTGGCACGAGGAGGAATGCTCATATTGGTTATTGACGTATGAAATATGGTCAAGTGCATCCGTCAATTATAACAAGACGAATTCGTTATGAATACAGTAACGTCCACCAGCCTTGAAGCCTCTTTCCACTGGGCTTGAGCTCGAGGTCTCGATAGTTATACAAAGAGGCGAGTTCATCCAAAATGACTCAATCCCAAACCCTACACAGCCGCACTCACAGCCTGCACCACCACAACACCATCCCCACATCTCGCAACCACAAACGCAGCCGCCACATCCCCAATCGTCTTCCTCACCTCCGACCCCACACCCCCATATTCTTCCATCAGCTCCTTCAGCTCCCCCGCATGGTTCTCCACCGCCAGCCTCCTCGACCGCCCAGTTACCACAAGCAGCCTTGTCTCCCCCTGCACGCTCGCCCTCGCCTGCGTGATCGCAGCGTGCAACGGGATCGGAGTCGGCACCTCCCTGATCTCGATGCGGGAGCACGCCTGCGAAGACGTGTACCGTGCCCACGCAATATTATCCGCCGTCTCGTTCTGCATCCGAACATGCGTGGTCGGCTGACCATACACCGTGTCTGGCACACCAGAAGTCGTCCTAGCCTAAGCCAAAGCGACACCTTTAGGATACTCATCCAAAGAAACAAAAAAAAACACCCACAGAAGCAACCGTAATCAAATTCGCATTCAACGCTTCATCACCCAACACCCTCCCTGCCCCCAAATGTGCTCTCCCCGGCGACCCAACCGCCTCCCCACTATCAAGCTCCTCCATCTCCACCTCCTTCTTCACCATCCTCAACGCCGTCGCACTCACGCTCTCATTCCCCTCACACACCTGCACCACAAACTCCAGCGCAAGCCGGTCATCCGGGCCTCCAAAGAACGGCAGAAATAGATGCTGCCTCCCCGTTCCCACATCCGGATCAGCATCCCCCGCGCTCTGATCAACAAAAAGCGCAACGTCCGTCTTCGCCTGCGCAAACACCCCCCTCACAAACTGTGAATGAATCACTGCTGCCGATTTTGCCGATCCACCCGAACCACCTCCGCCACCGCCACCTCCAGCACCAGACGTCTGCCTGAATAACGCCTCAAACGGATTATTCGAGCTAACCTTCATCGGCGTCGGTGGCTGCTCCGGAAGCACCCCTAAGCCCAACCCAGCCCCGCCATCCCTATCCACACTTGGAGGCAACCACGGCACCAACACCAAATCCGCCCCAAATCCCCTCGCATGCTCCACGACCGTCCACGCCAGATCGTCATACGGGACAATGGCCATCGCAGGACTAATCGGCAACGCGTTCAGCCGCCCAAACATCCGGAACACAGCCAGAATAGGGTCTGTCTTCAGCAGAGAGTCGACCAGAGAGGATTTCATCACCGCCGACGTGCGATCAGAGAGCTCGATCAGTCTCAACGACTCAATCGCGAACGGGCGTTGCGGGGGCTGGTCACGCGCTCGGGCGGAAAGCCGGCTCTCGGTCGACAACCGCTTTTTCGCGGTAGGAGCAGCTACGGGAGGGTGGATGAGCTGCGAGAGCGCCATCGCACCTGGAAGGTGCTCGAGTTTGTCGAGGACGACGGTGAACCGCCGTTTGGTAGTGGATTCCCCTGATTCTCCCTTGTACATGCCGTCGTCGTCCGGCACGTTTCCAAACGGTGTTCCGGTGCTGGTGATGCGCTTGCGAACATGGGGCGGGTAAAATCGGGTCACGAGAGGAGTGGTCATGCAGGTGAGGGTAAGGGCCTCGAGGACGAACATGGAAAAGACACGCTATTAGAAGACGGGAATCAGAGACCGTAGCAAAATGGATGCAAGTCACGCTTACGGGAGTTAGGATACCTGCAGACAGACCAACGTTGAGAACGATAAGCTCAACCAACCTATTATATGCGCATTAGTGTCTAAAAACGAGTGCTCCTTCAATCATTCACCCTTTACAACTCATCAATGATCCAATAGCGGCCGCCTCCCGAGAATCAAAGCCTGCGAAAAACCTTGCAGCAAAGAAACACCCGCCAAACTTGCCAAAGAAAGCAGCGGCAATAATAGCGATGGTGTATCCCCACGTAATACCTATGATGACGAAATGAGAGAGAAGCGAGTGGTGCAATAAAGTGCTTACCATCATTCAAGAGACCGAGATTGGTAGATAGTCCCGAAAGGGTAAAATACTACGATAGCCGCCATCAGAAGCCGGACTAAAGTCAAGAAAAGGTTCGTACCAAGGGAAGGAAGATGATCGCGACAAAATCTTCCAGTTTCTCTGTCAATGCGATAGCCAAATTGCCCTCGCGAGGAACAATGATTCCAGCCACGAAAGCGCCTAATCCATCCACAAGGTTGGCCGAGTTTAAACGGAAATAGAGAACCCCTCACCGAAGATGGCATGCACACCAATGACATCGGTGAAGAACGCGGAACCGAACAACAATAACATCGTGACTGTCATGAAGACCACGGTAGGGCCACTCTCGACTGATTATCGTCAGCACCAAGAGATGGGAACGTAGAATATATGCGTACTAGAGCCTGTGTTTCTAGCGACCCATCGGAGCGCCATCTTGACGGGGAACAACAGGAACAACGTCCATCCGACACAAGTAATCAAGATATAGAGGGCGGTCAAACCATTCCCAGCGTTAACCAAAGCGACGCTCAGCGCAAGGAGAGTCCATCCGACTTGAGGAAAGACCAAATTCGTAAGGATAGAGATCAAAACTTGCAGTCACGTACCAATGTCGTTACCAACACCTGCCGACAGAACTATGATGCCCACTGTCGTATCCAGCAGTTTGAGCTCAGTTAGTATACGGCACAGCACAGGGAATGCGGTGATCGAGAAGGCGACTCCAGTAAAAAGCATGAAATGCGTAAACTTGATGGATTCCGATATGAACTGCTTGTAGATCGGGTAGGAGAGACCGGCGCCGATACCAAAAGGCAAGATCATGCCTGCTAGGGAGATGGCGACAGAGAGACGCGCGTTTCGCTTGATGACGGTCGTGTCGATTTCGAGACCGACGAGGAAGAGGAAGAGGCATAGGCCAATGTTGGCTGTGAGGTTGAGGAAAGGGATGGATGATGCGGGGAAGATGTGTTTTGTGAAGCCCGGTATACGACCTAGATCTACTTTTAGAAAGGATGTTGAAAGGTCGAGAAGAGCATTACGAACCGAACGCTGTGGGACCTGGAGAGGTGAATGTGTGGCGCGGGTGAGCGGATATATACGATTCGTTGGGTATATGCGTCAAATTGTTGGATATATGCGTCAAATTAGCGGATATATGCGTTAAAAGTTTGTTTGAATAATCTTAAGCGTGCCGGGACGCACCGAGAATAATCCCTCCCAAGACCTCCGCAATAACTTTCGGTTGTCGAACTTTTTGCAGAGCCAGAGAGAGGAGACTGGCCGTCGCCACGATGATTCCTTGCCATAGAGGCGCCCCCAGTCAGGAAGAAACAATGACACGTCCTAAACGCGCTCTACTCACCGAGTTGGATGATCCAGAGACGCAGCGGATCTGCTGCGTCGACATCCGTCGGATCCTTCCCTGATAGCAAACCGCCCTATAGGTCATCAACGTCGTGCATCCCGACGTGGTGGTGAAGCAGACCGTACCTGGTCTAGCGCTGCTCGCTTTGCATGAGAAAGGGCGATTATGGTCCTCGAAAACTCTGGCATAACTGAGGAGCGACTCGCAGAGAGTGGAAGATGGAGTGTGGGGCGTAAGAAAGGGTCCCGGTCATTTGTCAGGCTGGCAGGGTGGATGCTGAAAATAGAGTTCGGTTAATTTCTAATTTTAGACGTTGCCTGACTGTCATGCGAGTTATCGATTCTTCCTCGTTTCTTTCACAAGTGCTAGCACCTATCGGTACCTATCTCCAATCCATGTTCAATGGCCCGTGCTTCGGACACCTCGTGAAGCGATCCAGCAACGTGTTGATTTTTTTTCCGAGTAAATCTGCTCATCGGTCGTGGTCTAATTCTGGTCGAGAACCGTACCTAGTATGCATGACAGGAACCCAGGTCATGGAGGTCATAGGAGCCACAGGAATTTTGCATACAAGTTCCTTCAGAGATCCGGGCAAGATACCCCGCTGAATCCTGAGAGACTGGGAAACAGAGGACGATGTTGGAACCTGGACGTACTTTCTGGTCGTGGCCGCTGGGCAAACGAATAGAATGATAAGCTTCAGAAGCTTCAACTCATACTTACGTTCATTCTGTATCTTGGCGTACTACATTCACAACTCGAGGAAGCACATCCGTCAAGCCTGGACCCAAGAATGGATTGAAGGGACTTCCTGAAGCCAACGACACCGCCGCATCCGCCTGTCTGTACAAGTGCATCTAGTCTGGGCGGCGTTTTACTCAGCGCGGCGACGAACCCTGGGACCAGCTGGATCGTGAGTTGAATCGAGTGCATTCACACTCCACAGGCTCCCAATTTTTTGCCTGCCCTGTGTCACGTGTTCTAATTTTGCTTATCACGTGGACGTGACGCGACGGCCCAGAGACCTCTTGTTGAGTGGTCTAAAAGAGTATCACATTGACACAGGCAGCGCTGAGTATGGAAATAAAGGAACAATAAGCAGATGATTTACTGGATAAGACAAGTACAATAGCAGCATATAAATGAGAAACAAAAAATCAGCATAGAGCAAAGGCAGTAAAAAAAATCGAGGAAACGAAGAGTGCCTCGGACACATGTACCTCATACATCAGAAAAAAGGGATGAAAGAAGCGCCATAGGAGCGCCGATGCACGTCAGTGTATGAGCAGAGAAGATGTACATTTGATATAACAGCGTGAAACGTAGCAAAGCGGCGGGGATGTTTAGTTGAATCTGATTTGTTATAAATGTGCATGATGACGGAACGACTCAATGGCGCGGTCGGATTTGTGAGGTTCTGCCGCTGTCTGGTGATTAAAACAAACATATCTCAAAAAACCGACTCCAACCCCATTCCAATCGCGGATTTCACGAACCTTTCTTTACACAGCCGTTCCAAACTGCACCTCCATGCTTTTGAGACTATCCCTATACGGAACGACGCTGACACTCTTCTCAGACGCAAACGACGAAATATCCTGGCCCGGCGCGCGGAAGCAATCCAAAGGCATCAGCCCCACCAGTATCGGCGTCTCAGTCCCTGACCGCCCGCCGGGGCTATGATCCGGCGCAGGTATCTTCTCCACCAAAGCCCAGCCATCATCGAAGACCCGAATGATTTTCACAGTATCATCAACACACACAGGCACTTCATCCGGCCGCGTGGGTACAAACGGTCGCCGGACGACCTCGACTTGCTCGAACTTCCCCTGTGGAACAGCCGAAGCCGAAGCCGAAGCCGAAGCCGAAGCCGAAGCAGACGTCGTAAACAGTGTTGGATCCGCAAAAGGGTCGGCCGCCGCCGAGCAAGGAGAGAACGGCGTGATGGTGAACATCGTCGTGCTGCTCCTCGTAGTCACCTCGCTCATGGGCCGGCTGGACGATCTATCACTGCTTTGCTGCTCCCTCGGCGGCTTGGGAAACGCGAAGGATTCTGAAGCTGAGAACGGGCGCACCGACATCGGCGTCGTCGCCTCGCCGGAATTGCTGAGAGGCCTGCTGGCAACATATAGGTATTGCGCGTGTGAGTCGTCGCTCTGTTGGACGCTCTGTATAGACATACGGACTCCAGCGCGGGGGGTGCCTTGGGAGTGGTCGATTGAATTAAAAGCGGGAGGCGAGACAACGGGGGTGGTGAGTCGAATCTCTGTCATGGGAGGTAAAGGCGGGATACTCCCAAAATCGACCGTGAGCCGTGGCGTAAGAGCGTAGTCGACCGTGGTAGCGAAGCTGCTTCTGACACTTGCGCGTGCGCGGACGGAGGAGTCCGGGTCCGTCTCTTCAGGGGAGGCAACAACATTGTTCGTGCGTCTGCTCCACCACCTGTCCCTCCGTTCACTGCGGCGGAGAATGGCGCGCTTCCGAATCACAAAGACGACGAGGCCAAGGAGAGCGAGCAGGGAAATGACGAGGATCCCGGTCAAAGCACCTTTGAAACTGCGATGTCCGCCAGTTCCTGAAGTCCCAGTGCCAGTCCCACCGGCAATAGCTCCCGTACCGATGGTCGGCTCAGAGGAGGGAGCTGTGTTTGTAGATCCCGGCTGGAAGATAGGGCTCCGCGATTGGCTTCCCCCGTTGCTGCTGCTTCCGCCCGCTTGAGACGGATTAGGGTCCGCACCAACGTTGGCGATGGGGGGATTCAGAACGTTACCTTGACTGGAAGAATTAGGCGTGGTCGAGTTGTTGCCTGTCGAGTTGTTGCCTGTCAAGTTGTTGCCTGTACTAGGGCTGTTGCCTGTCGGGTTGTTGCCTGGCGGGTTGTTGCCTGTCGGGCTGTTTCCTGTCGGGTTGTTGTCCGTCGGGTTGTTGTCTGGAGTGGGAACCGGCATCCCAACATTCGGCGGTGACGAAGTTGTGAGCGTTCCAGCGGGGCCTGGCCCGGGTGTTGGGGTAATAACTGGCGGAATAATAGCTGGCGTTGGAGAGTTATCGACGGCTGGACTCGTCACCAAGCTGCCGCCATTGCCGTTCCCACCACCGCTCCCGCTCCCATTCCCATTGCCATTACTATTGCCGTTCCCATTGCCGTTCCCATTTCGATTGCCATTGCCATTACCATTACCGTTCCCATTACCTGTAGCAGAAGTTGGCTGGGCTTTCTTCCCATCTAGGATAGGGCCCGCGATACTTGCCAAGATGCTGACGAGGCCCGGTGACCGTCTTTCAGCCACGTCGCGTCTCGGCGCGCGGTCATATCGAGGGACGTGCATGTTCAGTATAGCGCGTTACGCGGTTATCCGGGGTGACAAGCAACGAAAACGCGAGATTCCGAGTAGGATAAAAAAGAATGTGGGGGGTATCGCCCAGAGCGATACTATAGAGTTGAGTCGATATTTAATGAGGGGGGGCGCGCCGGCATCCAAAGCGAGGGGTTGATCAAGGAGAGAAAGACAAAGTGAAAGGTCGAATGTTGAAGAGACGGGGGGGTTGTAAATTCTTCATCCACCATTTTGGTTCGAAATCCCTCCACCCCTGAGGCCGAGGTTTCAAAACAAACTACCATATATGGCGGAATCAATTAAAGAAGGTTGTTCCTGAACCTATAACTGCTTACCCACTCCACTCAGCAGTGTGCCTTTGACCGCATAACAGGGGTACCGGTTCAAGGTTGTTGCTACCCTAGACTTCAAGCTGGGAGAAAACACAACGACTCTTCCAGGGTGTCCTTCAGTGGAGGGGGGGGGAGGGCCAAACTTGAATCCCTCTTCGCTGCTTCATCGGCTCCCAACTAAGAATCAGATACGTCCAAGTAATGCACCTGTGTAATGAAATTTCTATGGAAACGTCAATCCTCACAGAAATGTATTTCGCCAGCTCTCCCTGTCAATAATTGTATGTGTCGCTACCACCGCTGACAATCGATACGGCATGAAATCAGCCCTGAAGATTCCGATCCAACCGAATTGACTCGGTGACCATCCGTCTGATCGCAAATTTCAATAACAAAATAATATATTTCATCCAAGAACCCACCCCTGCGACTCACCGCCGCTACACAGATGCACTGGCTTCTTTCCTGGAATCACGAAGCCAAAATTTTTGCAACGTTCCGAAAGGCCGACTCGGACATTGTGCTTTCAATCCTGCTTATCAAAAAGTGGGGGACCGAACAGAAGGTTGAGAAAGGATGATCTTGAACCAACCCGCGAAAGGTCAAGAACCCGCAAGTGTCGGGCCTTCGGCGTCCAACGCCTTCCTCATTACGGCCTGGAATTACGAGAATCTGTGCTTCTCGATCCTTCTGTCAGCGACGATAATCGATGGAGAACCAGATAAGATACCTATCACACCTTTGGTCTGTACTCCTAACGATCTAAACTCTGTCGCGACGCGTGCTTCTGAATATTAAAGCTTGTCGTTCTTTCAGTTTGTGCGAGACTGTCAGCCATTTCTTTCCTTTTCAGAACCAGTTGATGCAACCCCGTGTATTCTGCAATACAAAGCCTTGATATCATGCAACAGAGCTCCACCAGCAGATGGCGACGTCCTTTTGTCAATCAGCTTCCGTTAACGACACACATCATTATTATACGATGATTTACTTACTCCAGTCCAAGGTCGTCAATGTTATACGACGAGTTTACTTACTCCAGTCCAAGGTCGTCAATGGACGGCAGTGTTCCACCACATCACATGGCCTTTGCGATAAAGCTCCAGATCTTTAAATTCTGCAAAGGGCAAAATAATAATCAGGATACGGAGTTAAACAGGAGATGCGTAAACGGAACAACATACATACCTCTTCAGATTCAAAGCCTTGTTCCCAGATCGGTTTTCGCTTGTTCCTGAAAGTCAGTAATTATAGTACAGCCACAGATTCACTTTGGTCATAACCATATCTGATGACGATGAGTTTGTCGCCGAAAGTTGGGACTAGATTTTACCGATAAGACTTTACGAAGAAGGTAAGGTGGCCAATGAACAAGCATGGCCCAGTGACATTGCCATTGAGCAGAGAGGGGTCTGATAACCTTGGGAGCTTGAGCTTGAGGCCTTGAGATTTACTCGTCATGGGGCGCCGGCATGACGACGGGATAAGTGCAAAAGAACAATACTGCGAGTCTTCTATCATGGAACAAAAAGATTTCCTGAATGACGCAATAGCGACCTTTTAACCTCGCAAAGTTCGAGGTTCGAAAAGGAGTGTTCCATGTATGATGCCCAGATACACTGTGATTTGGGGATACGTTGTTTCGAATTAGCCCATTCGTATCGCAACAGTAGGAGAATCTGGGAGAAATATAGACGGTGAGGTAAGGCAAGCTAATAAGGAGAGTATCTGTGAAAGAATGAAAATGCAAAAGCGCGCCCTTTGATATACATAGTCCAAAAGAGCAGATTAAGAGTCCATGGCAGCGAGTCACCCCCTCTCCGACGATTATTGACCAGCATGCACAGTGCCAGCACTGTGTGCAAGTGTCTGATATCGGCTGAATAATAACAACATACAGAGCCTACTCTCAAGATGGGGATCAACCAAAAGGATCGCACAGGGCAGTGGGGGAGAGAGCCTTTACCCACCGAAATGACAACGCAGATCCGCATCACGGGTTCTGTTCCTACCACTCCATCATAGCAATCCCTCCTGTCCAGGCAGCCTGCCTCAGCCAGAACGCAAGCCAAAAGAGAGACGCGGTGAAGATTATAAGCCCAGCTCGTGCCCACGGCGACGGGGTCGGCCGGACGAAACGGGGATCGGCTGGGAAAGTCGGGGGTCTCGGCCGACTATCCTCTAGTTCTCTTTCGGTCGGTGAAGTGGGGAGTTTCTCGTATTTGGCTGACGACATGGGCTTGCGTTGGTAGATGTTGGCTGCTGGAGCAAAGGGCATAAGCGATCGGGGTTTGAATATAATGCCATCATTTCTGATCCCCAAGACTTTGGAAGCAGTAAATCTGCCGTGGGCAAATCGATGTGCACGTGATCGAGCCTCCACGTCGCGCCGCATCATGGTGAAAGGCTCTTGGTTGCTCCACCATTCTTGAACTTGAAGGTGCCGCGTTGCTGACTGACAATTTCAGAGTACTTTCCAAAAGATGGACAGCTTCGTAGCAGAAATACGCAAGATTCCACCAGTCACCCGTTTTCTTTGTGCTTCATCACTTGGAATCACGATTCCCGTCTTGTTGAATGTCATCTCACCATACAAAATCCTTTTCGTGCGCGACCTTGTTATGAAACGATTTCAGGTGAATCATTTGTTTCCCCATTTCCGAATCGTGTCTCATGTAGAGTCCTTGGACAGATATGGAGACTTTTTACTAGTTTCTTCCTCGGAAGTCAGTCTGGCCTTTTTGAATGAGTACTTAAATTGACTCCTTTTCAGGTGGAGGCATCAACTATATCTTCGAGTTAGCCATGCTCTAGTGAGTAAGCATTCTATCAATACAACGTCGACTGACAAAATTGACATGATTAGCCGGACGACAGAGCAGCTGGAGACAGGACCATACCTGAGGAGATCAGCAGATCTCGCATACCAGCTCCTCTTCGCAGCCGCATCCATCATCGTGCGTCCCCTCCATGTCCTCACCACCGAATGCCCCTTCTGATCGCTTTCCATAAACAAGGTCATCAGCACTCCACTCTCCGCCTTCGTCTTCACCCGGCCCCTCCTCCTCTGCATGACCTACCTCTCCTCCGCCCTCGCCCCCGCCGGCGCCCAAACATCCCTCATGGGCCTCGTCACTCTCCCCGTTTCATACCTCCCCTACGTCATGATCGCCCTCGACTTCCTCATGGGCGGCCCGAGCGCCGCAGTCCAGTCCGTCGCTGGTGCCGTTGTCGGCCACTTCTGGTGGTGGGGCGTGTGGGGCGGAGCCGTCGGGGCCCGTGGGGGAGTTTTGCAGCAGTTGGGGCGGGCGCCGACGTGGATGCGGGACCTGGTTGGCGAAGGTCGTGCGCCGCCGCCACCGCCGCCTGCTGCTGGAGCCGGTGCGGGGTTTGGAGGAGGTGTTCATGTCATTCCGCCTCGACAGAGTGCGGAAAGGGGTTCTGCTGGATCGAGTGGACATAGTTGGGGGACTGGGAGGACTTTGGGATCGTCTTGAACGGGGAAGGAAATATGCTTTTGTCCCTTTTTAGCGATCGGACGTTGTATACTAATACAGCGTCGACCTATCGTCGGCGGTTTTGTACTATGCATGTGGGGCAGACCAATCATGATACAGAACCTTACAACTTCCTTACAGGACTTGAATGACGCGCCGCAACACGTCCACGTTCCTTGACCACGTGTCACTTTGCAATCTAAATTCTTCCCCAGCACTCCCCTTTGAAAATGTTTCCTGCGAGTCTTCTGATATACTTAGCTACATGGTCAGCTGGCGATGCTTAATCCGCTCCGATGGTGATATCGTGAATATTTGCGCCTGCCGCGACCACGGGTCTGCAGCATGACATGGGTCCGACTCTCATGGCCACGGAAGCTTCTGTGAAGATATAGGCACTCAAAAATGGCACCTTGGGGGGTGAGTTCCATACAGCCAATGAATACATCTTTATTCTCGTCACCGAGGGGTATCATAACAATCAGGGAATATTCTCGAATCAGCGTGAGATCACAGTTTCCCCTTTACCATCTTCACAACTCTCTGTTCGTACCTGTCCTGCAAAACCCTCCTCAGCACCTTCCCCGTCGGTGACTTGGGAATCTGGGGGATCGAATCGTTAACTCCGGAGGAAAGAGAAACGAAGAAAAAAAAAAAAGCGACCCGACCTCCTTCACGACCTCCATCCCTCCCCTCAGCCACTTGTATTTGCTGAGATTGTCCCGGTGCCAGGTATCAAGCTCTCTGATAGTATCCTCCGCGCCGAGCTTCTTCCCCTCACCGCTCAACACGATCCACGCCCGCGGCACCTTCTCATCAGAAGTACGTCCCCCGCTGACGCCCGCAACGGAAGCGTCCGTGATGAGCTTCCTCGGCTCTGCAAGAAGCACGTCCTCGATCTCCATAGGAGAGACCTGCGTGCCGGACACTTTGAGCGTGTCTTTGGCTCGGTCCGCAAAGCTGGAAAGGATATCACGATCAAACGGATAGGAGGCCGGCGGGGGCCAGTAGAGGAGACTCACAAGAAATAACCGTCCTCGGTCACTCGGAATTTATCCCCCGTCCTTAGCCACCCATCGACGAATGCCTCCCGCGTCGCCTTCTCGTTTTTCCAGTACCCAAGCGCGAGGTTTTTACCCCTGAGGTAGAGCTCGCCCACCTCGTTCACGCCGGCGTCCGATCCGTCGTCTCGAACTAGCCGAGCTTCCATGCCCGGTATGAGCACACCAGTCGACCCCGGCACCTTTTTCATCGTCCCATTCAGGGTTCCAGGCGAAGGCTGCGCAATGGCTCCGACCGTCTGTAGGGGGGGGGGGGGGTATTATCACGCTTCCGTCAGACGCTGGACCCCCACTTTGTTTTTGTTTTGTTTCGGCCCGACTCACCGTTTCTGACATTCCATAACCTGCAGAATTTCCAAAATCAGTTTCAAAAAATGCAAAAACATGCGTGGAAGAAGCATGAAAGGGTGCCGCGTACCCTCACTGAAGGTGGCTTGTGTTGGCATGAGCCTCGTAAACCTCGCCGCGAGCTCTGGTGGGAGGTAAGCCGCGCCAGAGCCCGCCACTACGACTGAACTGAAGTCGACCTTCTCGATCCCTGGGTAGTTGACAATTTGGTGCACTAGAGAGGGGACGAGAGCTGCGCCTGTGATCTTGTATCTGGAAGTACAATGTTGCAAGTCAACGAGCTGACGCTTTCGACAAAAGACACGAACCTCGGGAATGCTTCCAAAGCGACTTCCAAGCTCCATTGGTCGAGTATCACGAGGGTTGCAGGCGCAAGGAATGAGCGAAAGCAGAACATGTGTAAACCGTAGGTGTGATGCAATGGTAGGACAGCGAGATTGACTGATATGCCTTCTGGGGTATTGAGTTTCGGGGGCTGCGATCGCTCTGACTCAGTTTGGAAAGGAAAACGGAAAAAAAAAACAAGTGAGCTGAACCGTGTTGACTTCGAGCCACAATTTCCCCAGAGTCGTACTTTGCAGAAGCGAAAAGATAATATTTCCATGCGAGATCATGACCGCTGAAACAGCAGATGAATATGGTCGGGATTCGTCAAAGTTTTACGCACCTTTGGGAAGTCCGCTTGTTCCACTCGAAAACACCAGATATGCGAGGGTATCCCTCGTGGCGGGACGCGGCGACAGAACCGGGATCTTGCGAGACCGAACTTCGTCAATCAACCCCTTGAAGCTCTTCCGCGCCTTGGCGTTCCCTCCAAGAACATAAATTCTGCTCAAGGGTATCCCCAACTTCTTTGCCACTGGGAGTACCATGGGAAGCAAGCCAGAATGCACGAATAAACGCGTCGGTTTCGTCAACTCGAGGGCGTAGTTGAGCTCAAAAGGGGTCGAATACGCAGAGATCAACGCGAAGGGGGTTGTGATCATGAGCAATGAATGTACCAGCGTTATGTAGTCCTTTGGGGAAAAAGGCCAAGGGGGTGTCAACGCCATAGCCCTTGGACGACCAGTAGCACTTACGGACGAGTTTTGGCAGATGATCCCGACCAGTTCACCATCCTCGCCTCGGATCCCCAGCCCCCCCTCCGCTACAGACGCACCAAGCGCGGTAGCCCCTAATCTTACCCGCTCAAGAAAGCCCTGGTACGTCCGCCTTTTACCAGTCTTCGCATCGACGTGGAGCGTGAAGTCCTTGGGCCAGGCAGCTTGGTCTGGTCGGTGAAATAGCGCGTAGTGGACGTTGGCCTCTGGAAGGACGGGGATATCAGGGTAGGGCGATTTTACGTACATTGTGACTGCTGAGAGGGCGTCTTGCTATCAGGTTCCGGATCGCGGATGTGGTCTTTATCATGGTTGTCCAAGCAAAACGTTAGACCGGCTCTCGGGATTTCATTAATACCGAGCTCAATCCATCATTTGTTGATCGAGATCCACATCGGGGTAAGTCAGGGTTCAACATGCCAGGCTAGTGAGACAACCTGACAGAAAGCGTTAGGCTGTCAGCTTCGTAGCTTCATAATTGGACCCATATGTATCAAGTATGCGAGAGAGCAGACTGAGAGCAGTCAGATATGCATGCATCTCAGAGCTCCCCAGATGCCATTTTCTGCATAATGACATCGATTCCATCTGTCATCGTTCCAGACTCTCCATCCTCACCCTCACCCTCAGAACGCCACCGGGTCCCACCGTCCTCCCAGAAATCCCCCGCCACGATGTTCAGGACCATCTGACGATCTTGTCCATTCGGAACCTGGCTCCGTATGACCACGAATTTCCCCGGATGGTTTCGTGCACGCTCGATAAGTGCCTCGTTCCGTGCCATCGCGTTGGCCGAGCCACGAGTCTCCGGCAAGTTTTGCTCATAATCGGCCAAGGGGAATAATGAAAACTCGGGCGGCACGACGGTGTAGTCGATGCAAATGACGAGCGCGTCCTGGGCCGTGCCCGGGAATTGTTGCAGCGCGAGCCGGCGGAGAAGCGGCAGGTGGTGTCGGGCGTCACGAGGGAAGAGGTGATGGAAGAAGGCGCCATCGGATGGGGATATCGCTTGTGATTTGCCCTCTAAAGATAGTAGTAACTTGAGTTCTCCGTCTCTCCGGATAGAACGGCTGTCATACCGGCGATGCTTCAGTTTGCACATTTCCTTGTGTCCACCTTCTTTCCATGCTATTGTTTGGCATTCCTTCGAGCAGTATAGCGTTGACGAACAACCGGAACATTTTCGAAAGGTGTTCCGCACATCCACCTTTTGGCACTGGAGGAAGAGAACCAGATGAGCGGGCGCTATGACACAGCTAGTTGGATACCGACGTGAACATTGTCGCAGGTCGCGGCGTTCTTCTTGACATAATTAGCCTGCAATGTCACCAGAAAACGTTCAAGTGCTAGCTGGTGAAAGTCCCTCCATATCCTCGACGCCAAGTTGCTTCTGGTGGCGACTCTTGCTTGAGAAGATTCGGGAAGCTTCTTCATCATCGAGTCAACAGCCTCGATCACCAAGCGATAAACAAGATATCTTGGCAAGTGACTTCGGAAAACGGCCAGGACCATGTCGCAATCATCGGATTGATAGCCTGTATCACCCAAGAGAACCCATCCGTCGACTCCAAGCAATTGAAGAGATAGCCGAAAGCCGCTACCATGACGTCCAACAATATCGGAGGTCCTCCCGCATTGAGTAACTTGGAAACATCAAGAGTGATCTTCGTGCAGATGACGATTGTGCCGGCATGGAGAAACGCAAAACGAAGCGGGGTCTGGGGCCCGCGGCACAGGTGGCCCAACAGGTCAAGATATACGGCGAGTCTGGCCCCCGGGATGCGCGAGCTGCTGATAGCGCTACGCAGACGCGACATGGTGAGCTTGACGATGTTATCAGGGTTTCCACCTGTGGCGGCGAGCACCCGGTCCAGCGCCTCGCACTTTTTGTCGTCCCAGCGCAGCGGAAGGGGTTGGGATGTCGATGATGGAGGGCACGTTCCCCCGGTCCTCGATGACCAACATTTGGCTAGCGATCTCGATGCTTCCCGGGGTCTCCATCATGACTTTGCGGACGCTGGGGCAGCGGCTGAGGGAGTACCATGTCCCTGCGATCACGTCCAAGGTCACTTTCTGCGCTTGGGGAGGGCATCTCGGGTTGTGAATGCGTCCTGAGAAGAAGAACACGCTCCATTTGAATACACCCGGCCAGGCGCAAAATGATTTCCGGGCCGAAGTCGTCGCGATCCTGTATGAAGTTTCCCAGCGGGGTTAGGCCGATAAATGCGGGAAAAGCGCAATTAATGGCTGTCTGTGATAGATCCAGCGCGCGGTCCAGATCGGCAGGAGTTTTGTTGGGGTCGAGTTGTGTGAAAAACAGATCAACAACACCCATCGAGAGAAGTCCAGGGACCTGTGACAGGGAAATTGGTCAACTACATAAGATGAGACGAACTCCCCTTTAAATTCACCTCTTGCCATACATTCGCGATTTCCGTTAGTTGTCGTAGTCCTCTGGAAAGTCACATGAAAAGTTGAAAACTGGTCGGACACGTAGATTCTCTAAGAAATCGCGTACCATTTGTGGGGTTTCCCTCAATTTCCTGAGTGCTTCATATCGATCCAAATCCATCGTGCTCGAAATGGAGGCCCAAAAGAGACTGGTTTGACGATCAAATTTACTTGTACCTTATGTTCCCACAGTCTCTTGCACCCCATCCTCGTGCCTGCTCCGTTGCAGACTTCCCATGGCCCGTCCCCTCAACCTCAAGCAGCGGCTAGCCGCGTTGTCGACAGCAACAACGTCACCCCACAGACCAGAACCCCGGTCCCCTCTCTTTCCAATCGGGATGAAGCGCAAGATCAATGTACCATGGGCCAGACGGTCACACCCGAACGGCAACGGGCTGGTCGGGACCATGGGAGATGAGGAGTCGGAGGTAGTCCAGGAAGTCATGACGAGGATAATCTTCCAGGCTGGGGTAGATTTTGAGTGAGTCCTTCATGTGGCGATGATGCCGAGCTTCTGACAACAACTCTCTCCCGGTGATCGTTTGTTTTCACACAGAACTCGACCAATGTATGTCGAACCTTGCACGTAATTCGACGGAGATGATGTATCACCCAAGAAAAGGGTCGTTTTTAACGCATCTGCTTTGCCAGATCCGCGAGACGTTTCGTATGACCTCCTGCTCGCGTACGTCTCCGTCTCCCACTTCTCTGCAGGGATGAGTGTTTGACGACGTCGATCAGCCTGATACTTTCCTACCTCGACCTTTATGGTGCGTTTTCGTGTTCTCGCCCCGTCAGTCCGCCATTCACGTACCATGCAGTCGAGTCGGACTATACTGTGGTGTTTTTCGCGGCAGGCGGAAAGCATACTCCGAGCACGAACTGGATATGGAAAGCGTACCGCAGCTTGAGTCGGAAATACCGCAAGAATCTCAAGCAACTGGTGGGTCGGTTTCCAAATCCTGTGGTGTATATAATAACTCAAATGATAGTTCATCTAGTACATCGTCCACTCTTCGTTCTTCTCCAAGAGTGTGTTCATCTTCCTCCCCCCCTCCTCTCTGAAATTTTCCAATGAATGAAAAACCAGTGCTTTTTTCTTTGGCTGGTGCCATCATCAGGCGAGTCCGTGTTCGTCCTTGGTTGTTTTCAAAGCTCATTCTTTTGCGTTCGTCCAGCCCAAAGTTTTTCAGAAAACTTGTCTATATCAAAACCCTTTCGGACCTGGCCCAAATTGTGCCGGTAACTCAAATAGATATCCCTCCCTCCGTATACCAGTAAGTTCCGCACTGTTTCGCCACTACACATTGCCTCAACTGGAGTTTTTCAGGGAAAATCTCAAGTTTGAAAGGACGATCGTTCTTCCAACACCTATTCGTTCCCATATCTTTGGCGTACCATTAGAGGACCTGATGGGTTATGGTGGGGAGAAGGGAGGCTTACCTCGTGTGGTGAAGGATTCAATACAGTACCTCCGAGAAAATGGTGAGTGTTGTCGATACTTTTTCCCTACATACTTTTACCGATTGCAAACCTAAGGCTTACTGGAGGTGGGCATATTCAGAAGATCACCGCCAACGGTGATGCTTAAAGCAGCCCAAGATGCTTACGATCGAGGTGCCTGATGCTACCCTTGTTGTTTCCTGGCGTTTTACTGACGGAAAACACAGGGAATGTCGTTTCGTTGGACAGCTTTGGTGACCCTCACTTGGCCGCAGTCCTCTTGAAGAAATATATGCGAGACCTCCCTGATCCCGTCTTCCCCGAAAGCCTATACCCCGTCATCAACCAGTGCCCGCCTCCTTCCGGCGAGACCGACGAGATGGCAAGTATCCTGTACATCCGTGAAACCTTGTTGCCGGTGTTGCCGCCCTGCATATACATCCTCCTCAGCCACGTTCTCCGTATGCTCTCGCTCTGTGTACTCCCTACGTTTCCCCTGCTCACCCCTCATCCCAGACCTGATGCACGAAATTTCTCTGAGAGCCGAGTCAAACCGGATGGATGCCTACAACCTCTCTCTTGTCCTTTGTCCAAACCTCGTGAAGGGCCCCAACCCCGTCCGCGACGTCATGATGTGCGCCATCCCCGGTGGTCCCGCCATCTTACAGTCCAATGCCCCCACGCCCGCCATCCCCGGCCTTAAAGAAGGGCAAACGACATTGGGGATGGTGATACTCGCCTGCATACGGCGGTACTATGAGATCTTTGATGAAGTCCGAGACAGAAGCGAGGCTCTTCCCCAACCCCGGGCTTTCGCCGCTGATTCAAGGCCTCAACGGCCGCTCTCGTATAACGAGGACGACGACTCGATAGACGACGCTATGCTTGTCATGCCCATCGGCCCCCCAGAGCAGAGCAGCAATGGCAGGGCCGCCGCCGGACTGCAACAACCACCCAGCGCCCATCTGAACGGGGGATCCGTGCCGTATCGACCACGGCAGCGGAACAGGCCCTCGGGTTCGGGAGTGCCGTCCGTGCATTCTGCATTCGGTGCGGGGAACGGATCCGTTGGGGGCCCGTATGGATACCCGTCGATGGGGAAGGCGAAGTCGATAATCAGCATTGAGCCTGGGGCGGGGACGCAGGGGAAGAAGGGGTCGATATCGGTTGGGCGGGGGACGACGAGGAAGTCGAGTGGGGCGGGGGTGGAAGCGTTTGGGATCACTGCGGAGGGGTTTTTTAGTCCTCCCAGTTCGGCTCCGCCGGTGCCGCAGTGGAGAGCTCGTGATGTGTTGGGCGTGGATGGGTGAAGGGGAGGGTGGGGGGGAGGGGAGTGGGTACGCTCTCTCAGCGCTGGCGCATGATTTTTATTTATCAGTTGCTTTCCGTAGATCCATTGGGGTTATCTGACAGTCTCTTTGCGCGAAAATATTATTCATTCTTTCTAGCCACTTCATCTTAGAAAACAAATGTACTGCCCCTCGATTGAAACATTGTATGCATCGCAAACAAGATCATCCCAAAATTTGTGTGAAGAGGCTCTGAGACTGTGTCCCTCCCCACATTGAGAGCAGGGGAACCTCGTGCCGCATGTCAGCGACTGATGTGGAGATTTGTTGGATGAAGATCATGCACCTCGGTGGCTTCTATCACGCAGAGTACTGCCCTATCGTCTACAAGACTGGATGCCTTCCCGTAAGGTTTAGAAACCTAGATATTGATTCTAAACCAGTTAAGCGAGGTTAGCCGAGATCACGCTTGCCAAATGGGTCGCACCTGTCATCGGACTTTGAACTGCACCCTCTTCTGGACTTTTAATCTGGAACACACACAAGACAAAATGCAAACTTTGGCCTTTGCAAATGATAATGAGAAAGAGTTTGTGAAGGAATATTTTGTAAAAAAGACTTTGGCTGCAGAGAAAGATAGCCTTTCCTTGCATCCAAAGGTAATGCAATACTTTGAAGTTGGCTATAATATTCTAAAAGAATTTGTCATTTAAGTAATAAGATATTTTGCTGACAGGAAAAAACATATTTCTCTGGACAAAAGTTGAAAGGGAAAGGAATGGAAAATTTCTATTTTTCACATTTCATTGGGGCATTGAGAATGTTTTGCTTTCACATCTGTCATGTGTCCTGCCAAGTGATTATTTTGTCAATTGCTTTCATAACACATTTTGCATGTGCCAAAACAAAAGATTTCAAATTTCGCATGGGCTAAAGTTTAATTTGAAATCTTTAAACTTTGGCACATGCAAAATGCATTTTGAAAACAATTGACAAAATAATCATTTGGCAGAACACATGGCAAATGCAAAAGCAAAACATTTTTAATGCCCAAATGAAATGTGAAAAATAAAATCTTCCATTACTTTCCCTTTCAACTTTTGTCCAGAGAAATATGTTTTTTCCCCTCAGCAAAATATCTTATTACTTAAATGCCAAATTCTTTTAGAATATGATAGCCAAATTCAAAATATTTGGGTGCAAGGAAAGGCTTTCTTTCTCTGCAGCCAAAGTCTTTTTTACAAAATATTCCTTCACAAACTCTTTCTCATTATTATTTGCAGAGGCCAAAGTTTGCATTTTGTCTTGTGACATGCCTCGTCTAGTTCAAATTCCATGTTTCTGAATGTTTGTCAGCATATTCATCGCCCGCGACCCCAGTTCCTGATCTCGCTCTTGATGGTGATGCTCGACATTCCCTATTGTCGACCCGTTCTAATGCCCATAGTATGTCCCATATGACACAGAAAATACTTATAGCACCTTAAAATGATATTCCTTAGCTGGAAAGCCATGAACCAGCCTACATTTGGCCCATATGCTTCAATGACTCTGCTAAACATGAAAAAAATGTGCGGAACACGTAAATACTATCTATAAAATGGTTTCTTGATACTTCACAAGTTGAGGAATGTCATGAACCCACCTACAGACATGCTTCATCACTCTGGAACTGTTAACATGTGACCTCGGTGAAATCACATGCCAATTTTGCTGGATTTATTGGCCTTGATCAAAAAAGTGTTTATGGTTTGGAAACCTAGACCTAGATTATTCAGACTCTGCTCACTTATCGATTTAGAAAATAATCTGGGATTCTAAACCTTACGGGAAGTCATCCACTGCCCTCAATGCCACCTGTTGGTTTCTTTGTTTGTTTATCCAAGTGGCAGTTCCCATTGATAGACTGGCCGCGGTCTGGTTCCTGAACCCTGAGAACCTGGTCCGAACCTGGACTGGACCTGAGGTTCAGGGTTCAAGTCCAGCCATCTGCTGGACCGAACCTCCATCACAGGTCCAGGTCCAGCATTTAGTTGGACCCAGACCTGAGGTTCGAACCTGCAGAACCTTGAGTGGAGTGAGCACTGTTGAGAAAGTTTTCTACAATATTTTTCGACTGTTCCATTTTAGATGATGTTCACAGCCACTAATCAATGATTGATGATCTCGTGTTCACCTCCACTACTGCTCTACTACATCACCTTCATCAACATTATCTCGGTGAGTCTTCATTTGTTTCTCTTCATTTCTATCTCAAAATCACTGTATTTACTTGTAGAAGAATGGACTTGGTAGTCTGTTCGAGTTGACCACAGCCCTAGGGCTTGTCCTTGAACACTCCAAGTTGGAGGCGTTCCATTTCTCCAGGAAGAATGGTGACGATGACCCCCCGGTTGACCTAGGATATGTGCCCTTCACCAGCGACTCCCCCCTCGTTCCCAAGACTTCTGGAGGTACTTGGGATTCTTCTTCGACCATAAGCTACTCTTCACTGAACATGCAAAACGGTATGCCACTAAGGCATTCTCTGCAATGGGAGCCTTACTTTCTCTGAGAAACTCAGTCTGAGGACTCACGCCCAAACACAAACGCACCCTGTACCATTCGTGCATTTTGCCGATCACTCTATATGGTGCTAATCTTTGGAACTTTGATGGTGCCTGTAATAAGGGTGTCATCAAGTCCATCTCCAGAGTCCAGAGGCGCGCAGCCCTGTGGATCCTGGGAGCCTTCTGCACCACCCCCACAGGGGCGGTTGAATCTCTCGCTGGCTTGCCTCCAGTGCATTTGCACCTAAAAAAGCTATCCTGCAGAAACCGTGTCCATATGCATTCTCTTGCACCATGACACATGACTGTCATGGTCTGTGATGAGGATGACCCCTCAAAGCATCCATGGTACTCCCCAGAATTTATGTATAACCTTAAATTCCCCCTCGTTGATATCTGGGCATATCGTGCAAACGTTACTGTCCCCCTATCACCTTTCAACAACTACAACGAACCAGGCAAACACATCCTCGACCGCTTCCCTGATCACGTTATCCACGACATCACCCTTATTCGTGGCAAGACCGCTAAGGATCACGCCGAAGCCAGAAAGTTGCGCCTTAGCACTCTTAATAAAGTGTTTGACACCAACATTTGCTCCAACAAGTCTGTGTCATTGTCACTGACACAGCCGTTTCATCCCTTGCATCGGGTCACCAAGCTATTGCAGCTTGGGAACCTGGCACATGGGATACTCAATCAACAAAGACTGGGCAGCAGGTGGCCTCGCAGTCTCTGACAACACTGAAACCTTAGCCATCGGACACGGGTTCTCCAGCCTGGTTAGTCTGCTAGGGGGTCTCTCACAACTGGAAGAAATCCACATCTTCACCAACTCTGTCAACGCCATCAGGCGTGCCACAGACATGGCACAGACCCGGATCTCCACTCTTTGCAGGCAACTGCGCTCATCAGCAAAGTGGTCCCACGGCCATAGCAAACCATAGCAAACACACTCACGTGCATAGCAGACATAGCACTGTGTAGTAACCTCACTGGCAGGCATAGCAATGTAGTACTAAACCCCAATAGCAATGTAACATCATAGCACCATAACATTGTGTAGTATAGAAGCCTGGTAGGACCATAGTACTGTAGCTTCATAGGCTTGTGTAGGCTCAATAATTCTATAGGTTGACACTCTCAGTGTACACCACGAAGGAAGAGGTGTTTTTTTATTTTTATTTTTTATTTCTGGGAAATACTCATGGTTCATTATCTAACAGTACACAACAAGGTATATCTACAGAATTCACGGAGGAAGGTGGCAGCCCCGCAGTGGGCCGCATAGCCATACATCTCAATTAAATGGGCCTGATTTGGCTGCGCGCACCTTGCACGGTAATGGGGGGAAGGGGTGAAGTCTGTGAACAAAGTAGCGCACACTGTGAACACTAGGTTTGAGGGAAGACATACACTGAACGGCGAGGAGAGAAAACACAGTATCAAACATGTCGGCCATGCTTAACGTGAGACGTCGTGAACCAGAAACCATAGGACGTGGACGAAAGCGGCGTATCAACACTGGAACCGTGGGGCATTGTTGCTAGGCACGTTGGCTGGGAGAACACCGGTATAGTAGGATAGATGTCAGTATGCTCGGCAGCTCTTTAGTCGGACGAGAAAACATACATGATAACGGTAGGTTTTTAGTCCTGTCATGCAATGCCGTGCGCTTGCTTGGATAGTCCTGTGGCACGACTCCAGCCACAACTGAAAAGACGGATAAGCGAGCCTAGTGACGCTGCAGACGTTATTGACTCACGACTATATGTTGACGAGGGGGCTTTGTAGTAGTAAGCTATCGGGTTCGGACCCATAAGGGGTGAAAAAGGAGGTGGGAGTGTATATACTTATCATGGGCTATAGTAAACTCGACCCTGTTCCACTGAAATGAGTGGGAGCAGTCAGACGCAGAAAACGGGGAAGTTTGAAACAAACTCACCACGTATAATCTTATCTATCGGGAGGTACTTCTCGTGGCGCCTTTTGTACGTGGTCCTTATTATCGTAGCGCCCCCTTCATCCGCAGTAAACTCCTCGAACCTCCTCTTCAAGGTCGTATCGACATTGTATAAAAAGAGAACGTCGGGTTTACCCGTCGGTTCGTCGAAATGGGCGGCAAATGAATGCCAGCCCGAGGAGTCATAGCCTCTGACCGTGTGGTGTTTTTCGCCATTGCTATGGTTCCCCCCGCTGTCCCAACACCCGTAAAAACCGCCGAAAGCGAAAGAGCATTGAAAACTCACTGATATACAAGGTCCGTGGTACCTACCTTGTTCAGCAGCGCACTGTATGTGTCAATGAACCACCCCAGCCGTCCGGAAGTCAAAGACTTGTCGGCCCGTGAAAGGCACGGCACTCTCCAAAGGACGATACCGCTTGGGGAGAGAAATGAATCGCGAAAACGGCAACCGAACGGAAGAATTACTCACTGTTGGATTTGACGCGACATGATGTGGCAGTTGGGACTGAAAGAGGGTGTACAAACGATGATCAACGATTGGGTTGAAAGTGGACAAACGATGACCAATGACTGAAAGAGGTTGAGGATGTACAAACGATGATCAACGATTTGAGTTTGGAGTGCACAAACGATGACCAACCACAGAAAGAGGTTGAGAGTATACAAAAGATAATCAATGACTGAAAGAGGTTGAGGGTATACAAACGATGATCAGCGGGTCGACGAGTGCGGGCGGTCCCAATCGAAAAATCAACCTCGCGACCTACGACTAAAAGGCATTGAGGGCATACAAGTGATGATCAACCGTTGGCTATGTATGTTCTCTAGCCAGATGGTGGCGCCGGGGCCGGGACAAGCATGTGAGCTCCACAAATGTCTTGTTGTTCGCTGGTGACGGGAGGAGCAAGGAAATCACCAGACGTGGGTGTAACAGCGCAAGTGAATATGATAGAATGTACGGTGCACTCAAATGCGTCGAACAGTTTTGCCTGGGCACCGAATATTCCGGTGCCCATGTTGATCGGAGTGTTGAGAAGGATCTCAGTCGAGCGAATCGAAACTGGCGCGGGAGAACTCCGATTGGGGGATCCTAAGAGGTTCAGGAGCTAGACACGATGAGGTTAGTATTTTTTTTGTTTGAATTTGATGGTCCAAAACGCATTCTTTGGACGGAAGAGCGTTTGTAGCTCTTGGTTTGAAGGCTGGAGCGGGTCGATGAGCATGTACACCCGAGGCTGAAATGGGACAAATCCACATCAAAATGATACCTCACGAAGAGGGATTGCTGCAGTCGATGTGGTCCGTCGGAAATATGTCGAGTTCGAGGAGCGAATGGGGAACTGAACGAACGACGAGCCGGTGGCAATGGGCACGGCACCCAGAATCTCGACGCCTTCTCTGTCCCAGCCTCCAGATAGGACTGTGAATTCTCAAAAAAAGGATAGTCAGAATACACGCCCATGGCGCAGATGATTGGAAACGTAAAGGTCAAAACGCAAGCAACGATTAGGGACTCAGGCATTCGGTAAATGAAGGAGTACTGCTTAAAATAACTCTCAGCAGGACAAAAACACAAGAGCACTGAAGGCGATCACGGTAGTGTGGAAATGGCTATCGGTAAACGGGTGTTGTAAAACGAACTCTATTTTGTCCAGTGTCGTTTCTGGCTGTAGCACGCGGTTCAGGGCGCCGAGACCAAACATAACAATGAGCTGTTTGCTGGAAATCATTTGCCCAATTAGAGTCGTGTTCCGCTCAAGGGAAAGGGGGGTTGGCGTACGCACGCCATAATGACGACGGCAACAGCAGTGATGAAGCCCCTCAGGAACACCCTTCGTATTCTTCTTGTCATCCTTGGCCTTTTGCTTCAAATCCTTCCTTTCCATCCCGATACTGGCTATCGTCCCCCCTTTACCTCCAACAATCCGGCCGCTTGAGGGACTGGCTAGTGCAACGGAGGGACGTTCGTGACTTCTCCAAATTCCGGTGCCCCTGGGACGGCGAGAACCAAGGGATTCGATATTTATTATGGACCCTCGACCGACTCGGACCACAGCATTGGCGAGATCTTGGTGGAGAAGAAGAAGAAAATGAGAGTTGGCTTGGCAGCAGTGAAGGCATCGTGTGATATCGGAGAGATCGTTGCCACGTTGCTTCTCGCTGCCAAGTCCGTTCTGAGCATGCCCAGCCCGACTTCTTCAGGATGAGACGCTTGCGTGGGGAGGAGTGAGGTTGTGGGGCGGTGGGGATTGAGTCCGAGAATGAGTTCGGGCTGCGCTGCTGGTCATCGAGGGGATCCCGGTCGCTTAGGGTGTGGTTGAAACAACCGTAGGTATGATCTTTGCCTCTGATTACTAGTAACACCTGGTTTCACACAGTGCAGCGGTTCCGGGGAAGAAACGATGGGGCTTCGTGACATCACCAACGACGGCCTAGACCTTGATAAACGATCGGTCAAAGCGACAGACCCTGGAAGAGATGGGGACTTGCGAGCGGGGCTGTTTGTCCGTTTGGGCAAACAGTCGTCGGCATGGCCTTATCGATGTCTGACTGAGGTAGGTTTTGATTATGTCAGAATATGTAGTACTAGTGTTATATTACATTGTATGCGTCGGTCTATTCTGAACGAAGTCTGCCTGACAATCCCTGCACGCGAGGATGAATTTACCCAGAAAGCCAATTAATTGAGGGCGAAGAACAATTCCTTATCAAAGTACTTGTTTAACCAAAATTCAGCACTGTACTCGAGGCTGTTTGCCTTTGTGAGACGTCGCTCAGCTTCTGCTCCAAATCGTGGCACCAAGTCGACGACTTCCCGGATCTGTTGTAGTGGTACAATGCCGCCCGTACGTGTTTTATCTGCCCTTATGGCTCTCTTTAGGATATACATTGACGAAGATTGTTCTGGGCAGGAACTTCTTTTGGTCCGTGAACCTGAAAAGACAGGATTGAGTTGAGGCACGACGTCGAAGCGGTAGATATAAGTCAAAAAGCGGTCGGGGAGTTGTGTTGTAGTCGGAACAATTCTGAATATAAGCGCGACTTGACCGACATGGTGTCCTGGACGTTATGTGAAGAGGTAAACACATCAAGGGAGATGCCTAGTAAATACCTGAAATTCCACTGTACGGCCATTGCTGCTCAGGGTCTGTGTTGTAAACCACGGGATCTGAATAGCCATAGGGCCATAACTGGCATGGTGGGGCCGCGTTTATCGTCTTCGGAGGTAACAATTCATGGGGGGCGTGGTATGCTTTTGACTGCAAGCGAAATTTTGTCCAGACTTCAAGGTGAGAGAATGGGAGTTGTTGGTTAGTTCGAACAGCCGCTCGTCGCCCGCCAACAGTGAAAAGATCGGTGCCAGACCGAGTTTGAGTGACATATTCAGTAAGGGCGGCTGACAGGTCAGGCAACTTGTATTTCGACGACACTTCGTCCACGGTCACACGATTGAAGCTTGCGCGGTAGTTGAGGTGAAATCCAACCTGGGTGTCAGTAAATGTACGATATGGGAGCGGCATGCCAGGCTTCAATCCCTGCTCCAATTTTGAAGCTTCTGTGAAATAGTCAACTGTCCCGCGAGTTGTGCCCACCAAACGCGAAACAGGATCAATATGTTCCAAAAGATCAGAAGTACCGTCGTCGTCAGGTTCGTCTCTATCAAGATCTGTATCAACGGCGATGTGGGACCCACTGATTCCTGCCTCACGCATTGCAGTCGCGAGATCAAAGCGGTGGCATTTGTCCCTTCGATCAAGATACCTGCAGATTTGCAGCTCATAGTCTTGGAAGTTCGTTGTGCATAAGGGATCCTTCACTTCAGTGACGTGGCAATGCTCAGTGATGTCGGCCGTCCACTGGATTGGCACGCCGTTTGCGAGGATACTTGTGACGACACTTTGGAGGAACTCGAGCTTTGGGATGTACCAGTGGTCAAGTGTATTTCCCTTCTTTCCACGGCGACCTTCAGCTTTGATAATCGCATCCTTGAAATTGTGGAATTCGCGCAAAGCATCTTGGATCTTGACACAGGTTTTGTCGTCGATTACTCGTGCTTGTGCAAGGTATCGGAAATCCATCAGAGCACGAACCGCAGTAAGAAATTCCTTTGGAACAGCCCCCGCGATGAGAGCAACGATATACCGCTGAATATCTCGATGCTCGCGACCTGTGACCTGTTTCAGAGTCGAGATTCCTCCGGAGAAGTGTCGAAAGCCTGTGTGTGGCTGTAAGATCACAAAACGGAAATCGATTTCAGCAGCACCAGCAACTTGAATACACCATTTGGCGTCGTGATCCCAAAAGAATTTGTGCCAGTGATGCAGAGGTTCTGGTGTCAGGAATTGTGAAGGATCAGATAGAGGCCAATCCCGCCAGAATGGGAGATGGACGCCATTCAAGCGAAAACCCAATGTCTTAATCCTCTTCATATAATTCGGGAGGTCCCATGGGTCAACCCTGGCTTCAACACGTGCTAACTGAGCTAATGTTTTAGTTGCAGTTCGTGGTTCGTGACGGAAGGGATCGCCGAATTGTTTGTAGGATGCCATCGTGATCGACGATGTTTGTCCTCCTACGCCAGAGAGGAGCGCTGCTTCAGGAGTGTCGGCAATATAGGAGGCGAGTGGCGTAAAACAGTATCGAACATTGCCGACAGGATCTCGCATCATGATTCCGATCTTTGCTGCAGTTTTCAGAGGCTCTACAATGAAATCTAGGCATTCATGCGTCAAACGAGCGTGGAGAACGCCGCAGTGTTTCTTATTCGCGATGAACTTCGGGATTGGGAGGAACGCAAGGAGAAGGAAGGCCCGGTTCGAGGATTTCATGCGAAAATCCATGTCCAGATTGGCGAGGCTGATGAGTAATGGATAAGCCTGTCGATGGCCTGTCATAACCGACACTTGTGTCTTGTCTGATGAGAGAATCGTGCCCAACAGCATTGCGCCTGGAGGAAGCGCATCCTGACAGACAATGGATAAGGTATTGATGTCAAATTTGGATAACTTGAACATAGACACACCTGCATTGACCATGCAGTATCACCTGATAACCAGTCCGTGAAGATTCGAGTAGTCTTTTCTGCTGTCTTAAATAGCTGAAATGGGGCGAGTTTGAGAGCGTCGCTGATGAGCGGGCTTTCTAAAATGGACTGCAGACACTCGATGGGATCTCGGTAAAGGAGTTGAAGGGGCTTCTTCGTTGGAACCCTGGTTTTCCAATGCTTGCTTTTCCATTTTGGTCCTGATGGGAGTAGCTCAGCCTGGCTGCGTAACGCTTTCGCAGACATGAATGATAATGAAAGACGTCGAATCTAGAAAGCCATTTCAGACAAAATACAATCCATTGGAAAAGTACTCACCATTCCGAGCTTCAGGAACTCATCAAGCATGGCCATGCTAAGATTTGAGCGCAGAAGAAAGGACGCGAGTTCCCACTCATCTCGTGAGGCAAAGGGGTAGTATGGAAGGTCTTCGCGGAATTCTGCAAAGTCATCCAAGTCGAAATTCTCCATGAACGTCCCTCCCCGTCCACATATTCGTGCAGCACCGGGATACCCTTCAACTGACGTCGGATCAGGAGAGTCAGAGTCGACATCCATGCTGTCCTCTTCACTTCCAATCCAAACCGTATCGCCAGAAACCTCAATGGGAGGGGCACTCAGAGTTGCATCAATCGGCACCTGAGAGAGAGAGTTAACCGGCGAGTGTTCTCGATTCTGCATTGTTTGCTCTGAATTGAGGGGCTCTGGAAGGGGGTGCATAGTTTGAGATCGACAAAGGCAGAATGGATTGTTCATGTGTTTGAGTAGAGACATTACATCTTTGAACGGTCGGCCACAAGTTGGGCAGTACTGACGCAGTGGCATGATTGAAGAGGTCAGGTGATTTTATTATTACTTGGTAAACGTCGACTCACTTTCATAACAATCAACTCTCAATCATCCACCTTGTAGTGCGTCAACTTCCTCCACACGACTCACACTCAGGCTCATGGCATTACAGAATTGTACAAATGCCTTCATCATCCCAGGCCTGTTCAACTATTCCTACCAATGTACTTTAATTTTGCCATCCGATTTTTTACTCATTCCGAACTAACTCTGTTACTCGACAAACAGGGTCTTATGGATTTCGAGAAGGCCAAATGTCTTATGTATAATGCTTGGACACAACAACAACAATCTCGGAGAGTAAGGCGTGCTGCGAGACGTCGACTCTCAGCTGCTTTGCAAGCTGTCACGTATGCCAATAACCGAGTCGACCATGCTGATTTATCTATGGGCCGTCTTGCATATTCCCTGTGTTCGCAAGGCATTCCCGTTACTGCATGTAATGGGGAGCATCATCTTCATGTCGATGCAGGTTCGTCTTCTACTTTTCCTTCTTTTGTCGTCTAACGGCTGTTTATTAGCCACAAGTACTGTTTATTCCCCTGGTGTGGGTTCATTCCAAGTCGTACTTGACTAATTTTTGTATTTCATGTCTATCTATTGATCCAATATCATGAAACATGTAGCTTCACTCCTCGTTTTCTGGTGGCCCTTAGGAACTTTCGGGAAACTTTTGAACCATTTGCGGTCCACGCCTTCATGTTTGTGTATTTTCAGGTTCGTTTATGACACCGCTTATACTGATCAGACAAATATTTACATTTTCAGTACTTAGTTAAATTGGATCCACACAACTGGTTGACTTCGCGTTGTGGTGCAATGACTCGAGGTGCTGCGAAAGCAGCAGGTCCTGGTCGTTCTGTGGCCACGTCTCGCCAGTCGAAACGGAAATTGCAACCACAACCGCAACTGCAACCAACAAGTCCCAGTGTTGCAAAGTCGGGGGGCAATGCCGATGTTCCCATGGATGAAGGTATGACACTCCTGCGAATGTGCCAGTATCTCACGCGCCCGACAGCGACTGTCAATGGAAATGGCCGACCTGTGCGGTCTTCTCGTGGAATAGGAGGAGCTGTGGCACAACTTAGGAAGGTTGGCGAAAATATTCGTCCTGACCTTGAGCGGGGCAGCAACAAGCGCAAACCTGCCCACGCGATCCCGGAGGACATCTTGGAGAATGATATGGCCCCTCCTCCAAAGCGACAGCAAAGCTCTCGACGAAAGGTAAGTTTCACTTTCCAGAGAGTTGTCAAAACTAATGTCTGAACAGGCCAATCGTGTACCGTTAACTTCCGAGGATGAAGAAGCTTCCCCACATCCTGCCTCGCCACTCTCACCATGTGAGTCCCATCTGAAGCCTGGATTTGCCCATGCAAAAGCAGGTTCACGCTATGGTTTCAATGATGCTGGCCTTGCCAAATTTGGGCCTCATCCCGCAATAGGTAGACTCGTCCAGCTGGCACCCTTATTGTCTCTAACATCCATCAACTAGGCCATCACGCAAACCATACAATGCATTCCAAAAACCAGCAAGAAATTGTTCCCGATAGTGAGCCCGAACATATTGAGAATATCGAGTGTAAGTACATCCCAAATAGTTTTTGCTATTCACCTCAACTTACTTTCAGCAGCCATGGATGAAGCATCTCCCGATGAGGATGAACGTTTGGCTATTGAAACTCTTCATCGACGTGAAGCTCCACATCGTATGGTCCCGGCATCTGCGAGCAGCTCTGCCCAGGTGCGAGTTCATGATGGAGCTGAACACCGAACTGCAGATGGGGCATCTAGACAGGACGACGATGATGATGAGCCACAACAAGAGGTCCGGACCGTCCGTTGCATGATTCGGGATAAAGTTTCAACCTAACAATCGTGTATGACAGGGTGGCGATGACTTTATCCACAATGACAACAACAACAACGGGGGTGACAAATCTGATGGGGAAGATATCGTTGCCGCACATAGGAAGAGAAACCATGCAACACGTGCTCCAAACGTGGATATGCTACATCACCATGCTAACGCCCAGGCTGCTGCAGATCTGGATGATGTCGACAAAGAGGAAGATGAGGAGATCATTGAAACCAAACGTGCCTTCCGTGGCTCAAGAGGACCAAAACAGTTGACCCCTGATACTCTGACGTACTATCCTGCAGGGTGGAAGGTTGTGCTCACGCAGGCGAAATATGTTTATCAACTTCATCTCGCTACGATCGCCCCATTTCCAGAGCGCCAGAATGACTTGCACGAAGCTGCAAATATCCTCAAGGAATGCATTAATGAACATCAAGATAATGGTGATATTCTTGAAGAGGGTTTGTTCTTTATTTCATTTGTTGCTCTTGACATGGTTATGATGTATTGCAACCAGGATATAGCCAGGATCGAAACATGAACATCGTCGTGAGTTTTTTCCCTTTGCTCATTGGAGACTGTGTTCATGCAAGACCTCAGGTATTCAAGGAAGGTTCAACATGGCGTGGTAGGATGAAGGATGTAGCGAGAGAAATTGTTAAGCGACATTATGCCGATTTTCTGGAGGACGACAGCCACAACCAACTCCAAGCATATGAGAATATTGAACGGAACGTAATCCACCTCATTCGCAATGCCTTTTATCTTCAGAACGGAAAAGACGAAGAAGTATAACCATGACTACCAATTCCTTTTGTGAACAGTGATAACATATTTTTATAGAATCGAACAGAAAACTGGGCACACCCTGCACTTCGAGACCTGTGTATCCGTTTTTACTATGAGAAGCCCGATTCGGTTGGTCGTGTCTGGTTTGAGAACAGAATCCCTAGCCGAGCCATTGTCTTGGCTGCGACTTGCGTAATTCCAAATTCTATTCCAAACTCAGGTTACTGATCATTGTATAGATAAGAAATTGTCTTGATGAATGGACAACTGGCCGGGAGCGCAAGATTGAATTTCGAGGTGCTCTTTATCGCACTGCATATCAATCGCTCAACGATACCGTGAGGCTATTGCAGGACGCGAAGGACCAATATCATTACAACAAATTTGTTATCAATCAGAAAGCATGGCATGAGGCTGGCATGTATGTATTTCAACTCATGCTATCGTGATATTTGATAACTTTGATTTTGACAGGGCTTTATTAAATCGGGAACCAGCTGAGAAATTTCCCGCAATGATTATTTTGGACTGATTATTTCACTTTGTGTCGTAGTTTATCTTGAATCAATAATAGTGATTAGATTTGATTAGATTTGATATGATATCTATATTTGATCTGATTGATGAAATTATCTATCTTGCTAGTGTAGGCTACCACCTACTGCAATGCTACAGTACTATATAATAATGGATATCTATGGAGTGCTCCAAAGCAGAAAGGTCATGCTCTGAAGTGCTGCTTCTACACTATGTAATGTTACACAATGAGTCACTGATGCTATGAGGTGTTGCTTCTATGCTATGTAATGTTATACAATGAGACACTGATGCTATGAAGTAAAAGCATAATGCTATGGAGCATTCTGTAGCAACCATGTGAGACTCCAGAGTGCTACAAATGAAATAATGTATGCTATGTAGCATTCTGTAGCAACCCTATGGGACTCCATAGTACTACAAACAAAATAATGTATGCTACAGTGCTATACCACTATGCAGCGCTATCAAGTGCTACATAGCACAGGTCTGGTTTGTTGATGCTCGCTATCATCAGTAACCTGGCCCCTTGGTTTGAGGAACCTGGTCTGAAATCCAAGGTCTTCTTCCACCATGTTCCCGATTGCTCAGATCATGCCTTTGAACCTCACCGTGCAGTGCACGACTTCGCCTCCTCGATTCGCATTGAGTGTGGTGAGGCGGCCTCCAGATCCCTCGACTTCAACATGAAGCAATTCATGGACGACATGCTCAGCGACTGGAACAGTTTGTATCAGTCCTCCAAGTATGTTGGTCACCACTACCAATTCCCGAGATCGTGCGTCAGACGCCAAGACCACGCCCGGGCCAAACACATGAAACCGTCCCACCTCAAGGGCGGTACATGGCTTAAGGATGTGGGCCATTCCCAATCCCTCACGGCTCAAATGGTCCGTGGCCTCACCAGCCACACCCCAATTGGCCACTACAGACATAGGTTCAACATTGGTGACAAAATTGAACAATGCGACTGTGGATCGGTGTTATGCTTAACAAACCGTTCCAAGGTTTGGGCAGAGTATGCAGGAAGTGGAAAGGCGAAGAGCAAAGTGATTGCTAAATCTAAGGAATGTAGCTATGGTACATGGGGTTTATATAGTACTGGCTACGAGCGGTAGCGAGTGAGTCAGTAGCTGCGGAAGGCAGTGCGGATGAGTCAGTAACTGCGGAAAGGTAGTGCGAAGTGAGTCAGATGACTGCGGACTGAGTAATCCCTACTGCGGAGTGCGAGTCAGCGCGGGAGCGAAGTATACTAAAGGAGAATGGTAGAGTAAAGGTAAATGAATAAGCGGTCCGATGAGTCAAAGAAATAACGAAGGTACAATGCAAGGGAAAAGTGCGTAACATACAAACCGGTAAGTCCGTAACATGTTCCCCTCCTCAAGCTCTGTGTCCTCACAGAGTCATTGTCCCCATCCTCCGGCATCGTCGTTGTTTGTCCAGGAGCCATTCTCCTTGAGGCTCCAATCGTCTATTAGCTCTTCGTTGATGGCGACGGCGAGCTCAAGACTCCGGACGGCTAGTCGGATGTGCCGGTTTTCAACGACCAGCGTACGGGTGTAGTTCCCGAGGATTTGTTTCTCTTCGGGGGTTGGTGCGACGGGGAGGTCGGATAAAGAATGGAGGCGGATGTGCATCTGTCAATGCAGGATGTCGGCGAGTGAGGCTTCTAGCGCGTGGATCTGGTCTCTCATGGAGAGGGCTTCACCCATGAGGGCAGTGATAGCGGGGTTGGTTTCAGTGGATGTGGTGGTGGCGGTGGACATGGTGCGGAGGATGTTGGAGAGATAGAGGAAGAATGGAGTAGCTATATTGAAGACGGAGCGGAGAACTCGGTGGGTTTTTTGACTGATGAGGTCGATGCTGTTGCTGATTTCAACGGGTGTCTTTTATCGTGGACGTGACGGGTTCTGCCGATGGAAATCACGGATCAAATCTTGAGCGTTCTGAACATTAGCTCGCGGTTCCCATGTGTTCTCTTCTGGGCCATATCCTTCCCACTGGACGAGGTACTGGATCTTTCCGCGGAACTTTCGAGAGTCCAGGATCGTAGACACATGGTACTCTTCTCGTCCTTCGACGATGATCAGATCAGGGGCTGGTTTCTTTTTCTGGATGGCGTACTTCAGAGTTTCATATGGTGACAACAGGGTCTCGTTGAACACAGGGTGAATCATCTTCCAAGTCTTCGGAAGATCAAGAAGGTACGCGCTAGCTCCTTTCTTCTCTAGGACTTTGAATGGTCCATGTCGGAGTGCATCAAGTTTCTTTGAGGGTCGATCGGTCCTGATGTTAGTCCCTTCCAGCCACACCTTGTCTCCGATGCGGTAGTCCTGAGACGGACTTCGCCGTGTGTCAACTGTCTTCTTCATCTGATCCTGTGCTTGTTTCAGCGCAGCATTGGCTTCTTCTCGTGCCTGTTTGAGTTTTTTCAAGAAGTCGTTGGCAGCCGGATTGGTATCCTCTAACACGAGCTCTCCCTTCCACGGATGTAAACCGTAGTTGAGGTAGAATGGGGTGTGCTTCGTTGCCTGGTGTTCTTTGTCATTGTACTGGAACTCTGCGATTGCGATCCATTCTGCCCAATCATCCTGTAGATGGTTGACAAAGTTTCGTAAGAATGCTTCTGTTTCCTGATGCGATCGCTCGGCCTGTCCATCAGTCTGTGGGTGGTATGCGGTGGACAGGTTCCTCTTGATCCCTAACATGCGGCAGAGTATCTCCATGAACTTCGCAGCGAACTGTGGTCCCCTATCGCTGATGATCTTCTTGGGGATCCCATGAAGCTTCCATATCTGATTCCGATAGATCTTGGCTAATCCTTCAGCCGATAGTTCCACAGTTGTTGGAATGAGGTGAAGCATCTTTGAATGTCTATCCGTGATGACCAGAATTGTGTTTTTTCCATCAGATTCTGGTATCGGTCCCACGACGTCGATTCCTATGTCTTCCCATGGGTGACTTGGTGCTGCATGGGGATGTAGCGGAGCATGTCGCTTTTGTCGGTTAATCTTGTTGCATTGACAAGTGTCGCAACCCTTCACGTACTTCTTCACATCATGCAGTATGGTAGGCCACCAGTAGGTGCGAGTGAGGAGTTCATGTGTCCGGTACTGTCCTGGATGTCCAGCCACTGGTGCATCGTGTGATTCAAACATCAATTCTTGTCGCAATTGTGGATCTGGCGGGACATAGACTCGTTCGCCTGCATATGTGATCCCATTCTCCTGCTGATACCAATGAGGATTCTTTTTTAGACCCTGGGCTACTTCTGTCTCCATGCGGTTTGAACCCTTGATGCGTGCAATCCACGGATTTTCGATGGTCGTGACGTTTCCAATTTTGATGGGATCAGATGTTTCACCCCCTTCAAAGAATTGTTCCTCCGTGAACATCTCCATTTGTACCACATCTTCTGATTCCAATCGTTTCAAGAATAGTCCCTCCTTGAGCATTTGGTCACTGTCCTGTGGTTCGAGTTCCGCTTCATACCAGGGTAAGCGTGACAGGATGTCCGCTTTCGCATTGGTCTTGCCAGGCACATGCTGTAATTCGAAGTCATAGTCCTGTAACTTCATTTTCCAGCGTCGCTGTCGTTGATTCAGGTCCTGAGGACGACGGAAGTATTCCAGGTTCTTGTGATCGGTCAAGATTTCAAAACGTTCCTTGGCTTCGAGCAGATAGTGTCTCCAATCTTTCAATGCTTCCACGACTGCCAGAAGTTCCTTGTCATATATCTCGTAATTCTGTTCGGCCGCGGACATGGTCCGTGACAAGAACGCGATGGGGTGCCATTTGTCGTCTTGCTTCTGAGAGAGTACTGCTCCAATTGCATAGCCCGATGCATCGGTTTCAACCCTGAACTGTCCCTCTGGTTTTGGTAATGCCAAGACCGGTGCCGATGTAATTGCCCGTACGAGACCTTCAAAGGCTTGCTGCTCTGTTGGTCCCCAAGTAAATGCCATACCGCCTGTGAGCGCGGTGAGAGGCTTTGCGATGTTTGAGTACCCTTCAATAAATCATTGATAGAAGTTAGCAAATCCAAGGAACTTCTGAACTTCCTTTTTTGATGTGGGTGCTCGCCAGTTTCGAATTGTATCCACCTTCTCAGTTTCCATCTCAACACGTCCCTCACCAACCACATATCCCAATATAGGACATTTCGTTACTTCCCATAAACACTTCTTCTCCTTTAGGAACAAATCATTGTCCGATAGGATCTGTAGGATTTCTTCAGTGTTTCGCGCGAGTTCTTCCTTGGTTTTACCGATAACCACGATGTCATCCATGTAGATCACGCAGATACGTCGGCGGATCTGGTCCCGGAATAGACTAGCCATCATTTGAGAGAACGTTCCCGGGGAGTTGCAAAGACCGAAAAACATGACCAATGGTTCGAACAATCCTCGACTGGTGAGGAAGGCAGCTTTCCATTCATCGCCCTCCTTAATCCGGACGTTGTTATAGCCCCACATGATGTCCATTTTATTGAAGTAGACCACATCTTTCAGTACGTCCAAGAGATCGGATATTCGTGGGAGTGGGAACTTGTCTTTGACCGTGAATTTATTGACCATGCGGTAATCTTGTACCAATCGTTTGGAGCCATCCTTTTTGTTGATGAAGAAGCAAGGGGAGGCATAAGGGGATTTGGACGGGCGGATCTTTCCCGTTGCTAGACCCTCGTCAATGAATGCGTCCAATTCTTCTTGTTCCTTTTGCGTCATAGGATATGTATTTCCCCCTAGTTCCTTTGGTGCGTCTGGTGTAAGTTCAATACCATGGTCCCATTCCCTCTCCTTTGGGATCTTGTCAAAGTTCTCTTTCTCGAAAAGATGAGCAAATCGTTCAACATATGAGGGTCGTTTGGTTGTGGGAGGTGGTGTGGGAGTGACAGCTTCCAAAATAGGGTCTCCAGGCTTCCATTTCTGATCCGACTTTTTGGGTGCATCTTTGTCGCGCACCTCAACCATGCAAACCCGGTGTTTGCGACCATTAAGGTTAATCCTAAAATCCGAGTGTTTGGTCCGACATGTTGTTGGGCACCGGTTAAATGTTACCGCGCCAGTTGTCCAATTGATTGTGGGGTTGTGGTGTACCAACCAGTCATGTTCCAAGAGCATGTCCGTCCTCCCAATGTCTAGTACCATTGCTTCCATGGTTTCCTGATGTGCTCCCAAATCCAGCTTGACTTCGGCAAGTTCTTTCTGTTGTCGATTTGGTGATCCATCCGCATTTAGAATTGCTATGGGTGGTATTCCTCGCATGGGGAGGTTCTGTTCGTGTACTATTCTGGGATGAATGCATGTGCGTTCACATCCGCTGTCAACCTCAGGTCGGATAACCTTTGGTCCTCGTTGTGTTTTGAGCTGCGCTAACAGCCTGATTTCTTGTCTTTTTGGAGGTTTATCTCCCTTCACAATCTTAGTCGACGCAACGGCTCGCTTGGCAGGGATGACATAGGTTCTATTGTCTGCAGTCATACAAGGCAAGCAAGTCCGTTTAATAGATAAGGGTCGCGACTTAGCGTTGTTTAATCGGACCCTTCGGGAAAATCCTTCTCGTCGGCTTCTAAGATTGTGGTTTCATCATTCTTGGCATCTTCCTCGGACACCTTCCTAACCCTTCCGGAGTTCTTCTTCGGCTTGCGGCAGTTGCGCGCGATATGGCCTTCTTGGTCACAGTTGAAACACTTGCGACCATCTTTCTTCTTTGGAGCGCTACAGTCTTTAGCCAGATGACCGAAGTGCTGACAGTTGTAGCAACGGGCTACTCCTGCTTTGTCGATCTCCATGGCTTTGCCCTGACCACCATAAGTGGTACCCAATCCGGTGCGCATGTCGCTGCCACCTCGGATGACCAGTGCGTGTCCTTCCATCTGTCGTCCCTTGTTTCGGATCTCCTTTGCATAATCGGTGTACGTCTTGCCATCGCTAGCCACTTGTTCAGAGATTCTGCGGTTGACATTTTTCTCTAGGATGTATTTCCCAGTTTCTTCGCCAAGGTTTGACAGTCCCAAGAGTTCTTCAAATTCATCCAAGAATTCATCAACAGTGCATTTCTCTTGTTTAAGGACTTTGAGTCTTGCTTTGGCAGCGACCGACTTGTTGGCGATGGAGAATCGTGTGGTGATATCATCAGAAAAACCTAGCCAGGTGATGTTCTCGTTGTCAGCGGTAAGAGCGTCTAACTTGTTACTGGCCCAGTGTCTGCCGGACCCTTCCATCATGCGGGATAGTACCGCAAGAATCTTTTGATCGTCTGTGAGGCTCTTTTGGAACCTGATGTATAGTTTGGTGGCTTTCCACCACTCGTCAAAGGTGTATCTGTCCTTGAACATCCCAGGATCCTTGATGATCTTGGATGTATCCATTGTTTGTACAGCCGGAGCTTCTGCCATGTTTAGAGTCTGCGGAGGAGAAGAGGAGTCGGGTTGTTGGGATGAAGATGGGGTTCGGGATACAGGTAAGGATTGAAAATGAGTCCCTGTTCTAGGCGTCTGTTCGATATCTGACTGCGCGGAGTCAAAAGTAAATTCGTCAGGGGACTCGTTGTTATGGTTGACAAACCCATGCAATGCTTAGGCAGAGAGGCTTAAGTAGCAAAGGCGGATACCAAGGTGATTGCTAGATCTGGGGAATACATGCAATGTATGTACCCTATATATACTAGAAGGTCGAGTCATCTAGATGACTCTAGAGCAGTTCTGGTCTGACTCCAGAAGCGGACCCGGAGTAGGTGTCTATGGTAACTGCTGCGGCGTGAGTCAGTGTATCTAAGTATAGTCCAATAAGTAACACGATGTCAAGGATGTGTGAGAGTAACCATCTAGATATGGTAACAATGACCATACTGTAGTGAGTAAGCAGAGGCCGGGGCCCGAATGATGTAAAAGTGAATAGTAAGCATGAAACCAATAGATAAGATGAAACTGGCCATTAATCAGATAAGGCCTCTATGTCTTGTATCTTGTCTGAGCGATCAATGCCATGGATAGCGAATCCATAACACTCGTCGGCGGAATCGGTGGCAAAACGTTCAGAGTATTTCCTCTGTAAATCTCTAAGGAATCTCTGTTCCTGCGCGTCTGTTGGTCTCGAGAAGGGGTCAAGTCTCTCGTTTCATGCCCAGCGGTTGTACTCGGTTTGTTGTTCTTCAATGGTGAAGTGGGCGTAGATCTGCTGCTTCGAGTAAGACGTGATGATGTGGCTCTGGGACGTCTCGATGTGAGCGTCCTAATCAATCTTCTGATAACGGTTGTCTGGACACCGATAAACTCTCTGATCTCTGTGATCCGACCTGTCTGAGGTCCTTCTTGAACGCGAAAGCTTTCGAGTTCATTCTGTCGGGCGTTGTAACGCGCGATCTGGTGTTGCCAAGCAAGATGGATGCTCTCTGCTATCTCGCCGTGGGGGCGATGCTTGTCGTTGTCTAGTTCTTCGTCAAGCACCTGCTGTAGGATGCGACGGATCTCTGATTCAATGTACTGCTGGATGAGTGTAAAATCGATACTGTCTCGAGGACTTAGCTCCTCCTGTCGGGCTTCTGGCATGCTGAATGGGTTACTGGTGAAGTCTTCAAAGAAGCGCGATGTCTTGACTCGTCTGGTAGTTGCTCTCTTCGCTCTGGGCAAACCTAACGAGATTTAGCAACTTGTTATGCTTAACAAACCGTTCCAAGGTTTGGGCAGAGTATGCAGGAAGTGGAAAGGCGAAGAGCAAAGTGATTGCTAAATCTAAGGAATGTAGCTATGGTACATGGGGTTTATATAGTACTGGCTACGAGCGGTAGTGAGTGAGTCAGTAGCTGCGGAAGGCAGTGCGGATGAGTCAGTAACTGCGGAAAGGCAGTGCGAAGTGAGTCAGACGACTGCGGACTGAGTAATCCCTACTGCGGAGTGCGAGTCAGCGCGGGAGCGAAGTATACTAAAGGAGAATGGTAGAGTAAAGGTAAATGAATAAGCGGTCCGATGAGTCAAAGAAATAACGAAGGTACAATGCAAGGGAAAAGTGCGTAACATACAAACCGGTAAGTCCGTAACAATCGGCGGGGTCCGTCGAGGACTTCGCTCACATATTTTACAAATGTCTGCACCACCCCACCAGGCCCCCAGACATGCCCACCTTCTTGAGGAACACTCCCATCTGGGACGTCTTCAGGAAATTCATTATGGATAACCCAGGGGCCTTTTGTTATGGTTGACAAACCCATGCGATGCTTTGGCAGAGAGGCTTAAGTAGCAAAGGCAGATACCAAGGTGATTGCTAGATCTGGGGAATACATGCAATGTATGTACCCTATATATACTAGAAGGTCGAGTCATCTAGATGACTCTAGAGCGGTTCTGGTCTGACTCCAGAAGCGGACCCGGAGTAGGTGTCTATGGTAACTGCTGCGGCGTGAGTCAGTGTATCTAAGTATAGTCCAATAAGTAACACGATGTCAAGGATGTGTGAGAGTAACCATCTAGATATGGTAACAATGACCATACTGTAGTGAGTAAGCAGAGGCCGGGGCCCGAATGATGTAAAAGTGAATAGTAAGCATGAAACCAATAGATAAGATGAAACTGGCCATTAATCAGATAAGGCCTCTATGTCTTGTATCTTGTCCGAGCGATCAATGCCATGGATAGCGAATCCATAACACCTTTGCCTTTAGGGATCGTCCAACGCCCAACACAACCGTTGGCGGTAGTCGCGTGGTAGTGCGCTGGGTTCAAAGAGGTGCAGCCCCCTCTGGCAAGTGAACACAACCAAAGGATAAGAACCACACAGGTGCTTCTTTGGGGGGTAGGGCGCAGACACCCCCCAGCACCGTCAACAGCCAACCTCACAAGGTTGGAGTGCTCCTGTATTGTGCGGCCAAATTTTCGGGCGCACATACTAACACGTTTGTTTATAACAAACCCCCCCGTCCTGGCACGAGGACTTATCAGCTCGACGGAGCTTTGCGCCGCTTGTTCTTCATGCATACATAGATCCTCGGATCGATGTAGTTTATTCTACGTCAAGCAGATTGTACCCTTAGTATACCGCTATACAAATTGTTGACCAAAAAAAAAAAAAAAAAAAGAATGGACTTGGTATAAAACATCTGGGTGCTTCATAGGTGTGGCACAATCTCCCGATTTCTGGGTGAAGGGGCATATGAGAGGAATAAAGGATATCTCAGTAAGTGCTACTTCATTCCATTTCATTTCTACCTCGAAAGCATTGTATTTATTTATAGAAGAAGGGGTGTGGTAGACAACAGCCCGGCATTTCATGGATGTGGCGCATTTTCGAGTTTTTATAAGTGAAGGGGCTGATGACTCACAGATCATATCTCTGTGAGATTTTACTGGTTTCTGCTCATTTCTATCTCAAAAGCGTCGTATTTATGCATAGAAGAAAGGCCTTGATAGCTGATAGCCCGGCGTTTCTTGGATGTGGCGCATTTTTGCATTTTTGTGAGTGGGGTGGTGCTTGAGGAGAATCAAATGGCATATCTACATGACTTTTGGTTTGGAGATAACTAGTGGAATATGTGATTACCACCTCAATACAAATTTCTATGTAACTGCTGAACCAAACCTGGAGGTATAGGTTTAGGTTCAATGAAAAAGTGCCAAACCTGGAGCGAACTGGACCGGGCCAGTCTAGTTCCCAAGTTATAGCCATTTTGATGAAAATATTTGAATAAGGAGTTGTTGGAAAACAAGTTGGTACAGATGATCCATGATTGATTGATCAGGACCAATGATCAACAGGTCCTGATTCTTACATACTTATCCCGAAATGCTTGTACATAGATTACTCAGTGTATGACCTACTACCAAAACTTAATCTGAACATTCTCTAAAGTTTTATTTTTTTCTGATTTTTTCAAGGGGGTGGCGGAACAGAAAAAATATACCGGGGGTCAAACTTTTTTTTTCGGGCCCAAGGGACCCCCCCCCCCCCCAATATGGTATGTTGTACTCACATATATATGTTTTTCTGAGAATAAATGACAGAAAACAAAAGAAACCATATATGAAATCACCGCCAGTGCCCTCTCCGCCCTTGTCCACTCCTCGAGGGAGACCACCACTGCGCTCGCCTCCCCCGTGGTGCCCTCCCATTTCCCACTCCTCCTGTTGAACAAATTCCACTCCTATAGATCTTTCATCTATAGCGTCATGTGCTCAATCCCATGACGTACAAATAATGTACAAATAAGTAGACTAATATATAAGACTTTCCTTATTCTCTGTGCAATATAACGCTCTTACCAAGTAACCCCCATCTTGCAAACACCTCACAAGGTTAGTAGTAAGGTTCCCCCTCTATCGTAGATAGACGATTCATAGCGCATAGCGTAGAGTATACTAGGACTGCAAGACGACACATCCGCTGTGATCACCTCCAGCGTTGATGTGATCGTATGCTGTTCTAACACCTCCTCCTGGTATTCCTGCCATCTCATCTGAGCACAAGCCCGAGGACCTCATTCCTCCCACGCGGCACCCTGATGACCAGTGGATGTTGGTCTGTCTATGTCTCTGTCAACCCACGGATCCTGGCACTCACGTGCAGGTTCATGCTCGACCTCACCCCGACAGGTGTCTTTGTCAGCATGGACCACCAGGTCTCGCTTGCCCCAAACCAGATGCAGGCAATCAACAAAGTCCGGGCCTACAGTCTTTCACCACTCAGTGGGACACCCAAATCAAAAACAGCTTCAGCTTCAGCGACATGAGCCCGCTTCTCCAATCGGGCAGTACAATTAAGACTATATACACTAGAACTATACACTCGTTGACAATAATCAAGCACCACAAGTACCACATTGAAGGGATCTCGGAATCAGTGCACAACTTCGTTATCAGCCAAAAACCACTCAGTGGGACACGTCACATCAGAGGTGACAAAACCAGTATAGCAGGACCCTTCAGGTCAGAGTGCTAAGTGATCAGCCATTGATCTCTCCGAGAACCTCTGCACCTCCAACCTCTCCTCCAACCTCCTGAAATTGGGACACCTTATCCAACAAACGGCAATGCAACACATATGTTGAAGCCATGTCCCTCCCCTTCGTTGTTCCTCTGCATTTCCAGAGTTCTGCTCTGGTCTCAGTCCTACATCTGACCTCCAACGGACTCTGACGAAGCTCCAACTTTTCATCTACTGGAGTAGTGCCAGAGGCACGACTCCGACCATCACATGATCCAGTAGTCAGATGTCATAGAGAGCCACATAGAATGGATCATCATCATCAGACCACAAGACATCTTTCTAGACCAGACAGTGAGACCAATGCAGGTCCGAGTTACCTCCACCTTTCCACTACTTAACAATTTCTTACACAATGTGATGTCTGACAAAAAAACACCCCCACCCTCCATCACCATCAGATCCTGCTGGGACCCTTCATCAATCAATGATCAGGTGATTGCTTGGCGGCTTACAGGTTGAACTTTTCCGCCCAGTCAAAACATTGTAAGCCATTCAGGATAAGTAATATACATACATAGTAACAAGATTCATGACAGTAAATATACATAATATTGGAAGAGTCAAAGAAAGTCAGAATTGGTCAGAAATTGTCGGAGATGATCAGACTGTAACATTTGACTTGGACGCTAATCAGAGCTGTTACAAAAACCAAAAAGAAAATACTTGAATATACAATTTATATAGTATTGTACAAAATATGACTAATTTGATCAATTGAAATCACTTGGCAGATCTGATGCTTGGATAAATGTAAGCTCTCCTTTTGAACCTAGTACTACAACTGTACCATCTGGCCCAATTTTATATTCACCTCTCAAATGTAGTGGAAGCCAAAGAGCCCATTTAGATATAGGCAGCAATCCAGATGGATTCATCAAAAAAAGAGGAAGATCTTTTATAATCCATTGTGGTAGTTTGGAAAGAGGAGAAATTATAGTAGTTGAATCAACTGAAAAGTGGCTAATATCCTGGCAATATACTTCGATGATAGTTGCTGTTGGCATATCAGTTGTTAGATTCCAGAGACAGATTGTCTCATTTTCTGATGCAGAAGCCAGCTTAGTTCCATCTGCTGAAAAGACTACAGAAGCTACAACATCTTTGTGGCCTTTAAGAGCTGAGCCAATTGCAGCTCCTGTGGTTGTATTCCAGAGACAAACTGTAGCATCACGTGATCCTGAAGCCAGTTTTGTGCCATCCGAAGAAAATGCTACACAGAATACACCTTGTGTATGACCTTCAAGAGCTAATCCAACTGGAGGTTTTTGTAATATATCCCAAAGACGTACAGTATTATCCCATGATCCAGATGCAATTTTAGTACTATCTGGAGAAAATACTAGTGATTGAACTCCATTATTATGATCTTCAAAAGGAGATCCTATTGCAGAACATGTTGATACATTCCAGAGACAAACTGTATTATCCCATGAACCAGAAGCTAGCCTTGTTCCATCTGAAGAAAATGCAATACATCGTACACCTTTTTTATGACCTTTCAAAGGAGATCCAATCATAGTCTTTGTTGCTACATTCCATAGACAAATGGTATTGTCCCATGATGCAGAAGCTATTTTAGTACTATCTGGAGAAAACACTATATGTGATATAGTTTCAGTGTGATGTTTGATAGCAGATCCTTGTACAGATCCTGTCGCTACATCCCACAAATACATTGTTTTATCCAAAAATGCAGAAACTAGCTTGTTGCCATCTGGAGAGAATGCCAATGAATTGATGCGGCTATTTTGGCCTTTATTGATAGATTCAGAAACAGATGTTTCTATGTCCCATAAGCGCACTGTTTCATCTAGTGAAGCAGAAGCAAGTTTTGAACCATCTGGTGAAAACACAACACAGGATACACTACTTTTATGACCTTCAAAAGGTGGTCCAACTGTAGTTCTGGATGATATATCCCATAGCTGAATTGTGTTATCCTGTGATGCAGATGCTAGCTTGCTGCCATCTGGAGAGAACACCACACACAGCACTCCCTCACTGTGACTTTCAAGAGGAGATCCAATAGCAGTACCAGTGGCCACATTCCAAAGACAAATTGTACTGTCCCATGATCCAGAAGCTAACTTGGTCCCATCTGGTGAAAATACCACAGAAGATATGCCACTTTTGTGTCCTTTCAAAGAAGATCCAATTCTAGTTCCAGTTGTTGCATTCCAGAGACAGACTACACCATCCAAGGATGCTGAAGCTAGTTTGGTTCCATCTGGTGAAAATACCACAGAAAATATACTGATATTATGACCTTCAAGAACTGATCCAATTAGAGTAGTATCTGTTGCCACATTCCATAGACATATTGTACCATCCAATGATGAGGAAGCTATCTTGGTACCATCTGGATGAAATACTACACAGGATACACTATCACTATGCTTTTGAAGAGCAGGTCCTATTGCAGTTCCTGTGACTGTATCCCAGAGACATATTGTATTATCTGATGATCCAGAAACCAATTTGGTGCTATCTGGAGAAAATGCCACACAACATACTCTATCACTATGACCTTTAAGAGCTGTTCTGATTATAGTATTTGATTCTATATTCCAAAGACCTACAGTCTTGTCCCATGATCCAGAAGCCAGTTTGGTACTATCTGGTGAAAATACTACAGAATATACAGCCTTGGTGTGGCCCTTCAGAGGAGATCCAATTCTAGTACCTGTTGCTACATCCCATAAACATACAGTATTGTCTGATGATGCAGAAGCTAACTTCATTCCATCTGGAGAAAATACAACAGAGTTTACTGATTCTGTATGACTCTCAAGAACTTGTCTGCCCTGATTCCACATGGAGTGGCTTGAAACTATTGTAAAAGAGATGGTTTGTTGCCAGAATCTCATATAGAGTTGTGAATTCTTTGGACATAGTCCCAGACACCTGTAGATCTGCATTGTATTGAGGATAATTCCTTGACTCATAAGCTTGAGCATCCAGATACATTCTTGAACAATCTTTTGTTCAGTATTGGTATTTTGCATTTGATCATGCTATATAACTACTATTAATCACAGTTTTTTCATAGAACAAATTCTCACTCACCAGATACTTCAACAAGATATTCAATACTTTTTCTGCATCAATAATCTTTCCAATCCAACCCATAACTTCTATCCAGTGTAGTATATGCTCTTGTATAAAGAGAATAACTTCATTTCTCAATTGTGGCAAATCAGAGACAGAACTATTTGTCAAATGAATCACAAAATAACTGCATGCATATTGCAAGGCCTCAGGAATACATTTTTCAATTTGCTTTGCCAGATTCACAATATTTCTATTTGGAATTGATGTATCTTCCAGCTTGCAAATGTTGTATGCCAGTTTTTGATTCATCTGAAGCAAACATTGCAGGGAAAGAATCAAATTGTGTGATGAAAGATTGATCTTAAAGGGTGCCTCAGCCCGATATATCAAAAAATCATAGACAGACTTGTGTAGTAGCTTGAGTGCTCCTGGTTGATTTTTCACAAGAGGAAGCATCTTATTGACAATAACTTTGGCAGATGACAGTCTGATTTTCTGACCAGTGATTAATACTTTGGAAGTGTCTGTATGAGATAATCCAAGCAAGATATCAATTGCTTCTAGGCTCAAAGGCATTTGAAGAATAACAATAGTGCCAACAATATATTGCCAGTTATCAATATCTCGTTTGATATAGTTTGTTCTGAGAATATAAGCATACAGGTTGTCAAGCTGTTCCTCATCTGGCAGACTGAAGTTCAGCTCCAAAAGTTGATCAAGCTGAGCATAAGGATCTTCTTGTATAAGTGAACATGCAACTACAGCCCAAATAAACAGATTATCAGCAGAAGCTGCAAGTCTGGCCTCCTTATCAGCTCCAGGCCAGCTTTCTGATAGATTGTATTGATTTCTGATTTCCTGAAATTTGAACCTAGTATATTTCACAATGTCCAGACTAGTATCCTCAACCTGAGCCATATCCTTGTGCAAGATAAAAGATTGACCATGAAAAAGACGATGAATGCTTCCTTCATCTCTGGAAGTGATTACAATTTTGACAAATGAAGGTATATTTTGAAACCTTTTGACAATTGTCTGCACTAGAGCAAGACGATCTGCTGCTCCAGCCTTGGCAATATCCAGTCCACTTTCATCCAATGCATCAATAACAATAATAAGTTTGGAACCAAAACCAAGTTGTGTCAAAGGTTGCACAATCAGATGCTCTGCTTGAAAATCCAGAGATTGAGCATCAAAAGAGCTATACTTGATAATGGCTGAGAGAATAGCAGCTCGAAATTTACTATCAATAAATGCCAGTTGATAAGCAATACTTCCAAACAGATGATTGGGAGTAATGTGTATAAAATCTCTAGAAAATCTGAAAAAGGCCCCCAAGATTTTCATAGCATCAAGGTTTTCAGCAAGAGTATTAGCAACACTTGATTTTCCTGTACCAGCAGCACCTGAAAGCCATAGGATTGGTTGAGATCCAGTTCGAACCCAGTCTATAATCTCATCAAGAAGTTTGGTCCGAGTATTGGATAAACAGCCAAAAGATGCATTCCACTTTACTTCACCAAGTCTAGCACCTGGAAGATGATTTAGCTGATCATTTTCAGCTATGTTTAGTAAAGTCAGTTATATGTATATATATAAAAAGCAGTGAAATCTTACTCAGTCTTTGGATAACATCAATCTTTTTCCATTGATCCACATCTATTCCTTGGAGAAATTTGATTCTCAGATCATCAAAGGATGCTTTGAATGAAACCAGTTTCTCTTCAATTTCTGAAGTTCCAATACTTTGTAAAGTCTTGACTAAAAAAACAAGTCAATATTGAAAGATCACCAACAAACATAAAATATACCAACCAGTAAAGCTTTTCTCTCCATATCCATTTAAGAAAGTAAAACAGTCATCCAGTTGTTTCATAATAGCTCCAACAGTATTATCAAGACCGTTGATAGCTTTCAAAGGTTCTGCATATCTCATAAACACCAAGGTATTTGCAATACAAGTCCAGAGTTCCTTGACTTTTTCTTCCCTGTCATATTGAGCTTGAAGGATCTGTCAATCAACCAAAGTTCTTATTATTGAACCATGATGAGATAAACAAGTGCTATACCTTTTGTCCAACAGTCAGAATAGCAAAAGCTGTTTTTGCATAAGGATGAACCTATTGTACTTAAGTAACAACTTTTTGCAAACAAGGAGATGTATCATACCTCTGCCACCGCACTGCCAATTTCTACAAATCTTTGAAGGTAGCCATGAACAACAGAAAAGCTGTTGCTCACAGACACATCTTCTACAGGAATGGCCTGAGCCTTGAGTTCAAGACCACTCAATTTTTGCCAAGAATCCGAATCCATGGAGTGAGATCCAGACACTACAGCAGAAGAGTCCAGAGATGTGTCTCTGCCATCATGACTAGAACTTGCGAGCAACAAGCCAGAAGCCTCAGAGATAATAGACATTTCTCGGAGTGAACTTCTAGCCTTCGAGATCGTGGACTCAGAAATGACATGAGAAGCCAGAGGTACGGAGACAGAGACATCAGCTAATCCAGACGAGACAGGTACAGAAGCAACAATATCAGGAACCAAAACTGCCGTGTCAAGCAAAGATGAAACAACGAGAAAAATCTGTGGTTTGCCCCGAAAAGAGGCGGTCTTAAGCTGGAGACGGAAGGATTCCTCTGTGGAAGTCAATGAGAACTTCGACGCTTTACAGTTATAGGTGAGCTTAAGTATCTACCTGCCGGAACATAACTGCCGTGGAAATATTCTGCCTTGATGAAGACGGTAGTCTCTGCAATCAGTTTCATCGACAAAATGTTAAAGATACGTATGGACGCGGTGACTCCCGGTTCAGCGTTACTACAAAGCGAAACCTGAATATCATAGACGAGAGGCGAACCAGACGATCAAGGTACGTACAAGATAAAAGATTCGTTCCAGACCGGGTTCGCGCCGTCGATTTCCTTGGTTCGCTGTTCGGATGTACCTAGAGTGATAGATGCGTAACATTTCTGCTTGTGCACACCAGAACGAGGAAGATTCAAAGCCTTAACGACTGTGAACGCAAGAAATCGAGCCCAATGAACGGAAACATCTGAGGGATCAAACGAGATCGGCACCTTTAAGCTGGACTTTGCGCCTACAAAGAACCGAGGTGAGGGACGAGGAACATATAGACAGCAAATCGGGACTTACTGAGGAGACGGAGTGGTCGACATTGTTGTTTAGGCACGATGTAGTTCAGGACAAACCTTGGAACAGGTCACGTGTTCTCCAACTGCCCATCATCCTCCCGTTCCTCGCGATGTTCAAGACAAGACCGCAGCTGGAAAACCCCAATGTATGTAGGGAAACGCCGCATCTAAATCTAAGAAGAGAAAGGGAAGGAACTGTGCGCAATTTCAGTGGATGTAACAATACTCCCCCTCAAGCATTGCTACCTGAACGCGGACTGGCCCGGGCTGCTGGACGAATTGCCTTGCCGACAGACAACCGTCTTTGGGATGCTGAAGCGTCTCGTTGATCTATGCCGCTCTCCTTGGGACGGTGGAAGGGGTGTTGAGGCCTTGACAATCGATGGTGAGTAATTCCTTATGATCTGGCGCACAAACTTCTGAGAACGGTTCCAGCAGCTCGGAATCGCCATATATTCTACAGATTTGCTCTCTCCAGCAACCAGAGTAATGAGGACCCGATTCTTCGACCTCTCCAGACACGCCGACCCTCCTTTGACGACTTTCTACTTTTTGAACAACCGCCACCTCTTTCCGTACCTCCACATATTGCAGTACTCGGGTGGGGACCGCATCGTCCATGTTAGAACGTCTCATTTATAGGCCGTACCAGTCGCCTGACGCCTATGCTACCAACAGTTCGTTGGGTTACTCGCTATTCGTCACCAGAGCTTTCCTACGTATACTTACTATTCCATTTTCGGAAACTTCGGACCCCCCATTCCCACACCCATCAGTCTCTGCAGCTTTCCGCCCATGATTCCCCCGTATATCCTCATCCTGGAGGGACGTTGTGGTCGTGAAAAGAATACCCGTTTTATGCGCCTTTCCCACATGGTTGCTAAAAACTCAGTGTTGACGTTACAAGAAAGAGGGAGCCAACTTACTCTGCCATAAGACTACCACATCATGTCGTGGATACAGAGGGCTACATGGGCCGTCAATGAGCGTGGCCAATCGCACCACAAGAGAGGATGGTGCGTTCTTCTCCCCTGCTTATATTGAAACGTCAGGTGCTGATTCTTGCTGCTGTCAGTTGGATCAAGCTTCAATGACATTTAAGATTTCCTGTGCGACCGGCGCGTTTGTAGCAAGTCAAGGACTAGTGAATCGATACCGACCCTCCGTACGACATCATGACAGGGCCGCGCTGACTTTGGGTGTCTTCCTTGGCAGTTGAAATAAAAGACGACAACTGGGGCCTGTGAGACGACGGACGAGGCACCAGGAGCATAAGAGAAAGCTTGGACATTGGGAGGACTGGCGAACAGGGAGGCAAAGCCAGCTATCGCACCCTGAGGATGCATTAGACAGCCTTTTCCGCCTTGTATGTACCTCCTGTTCCCTCGTCACTTCTCATCTCAAATTGATTCATAAACGCAGACATCGACGATCATCCAGTGTCGCGGCCTGCAGACGTCTTCCCCGTCGCTGGCATTCAAGGGTCATGAAATGTTGACACCTTGATCTAGATCGCCTCAAACATAACGCTGTCGTCAGTGTCTTCTCGTCCACCGCCTTTGCTTGCAAAGTGCTTCAACCTCTCCCACCACCTTCTCACCACACCTCGCCTCTTTTCCGACCTTGTCTCTGTTCCACCTCTTCCAAATACGGGAACGGGAAATGGCAAGGATTCTATGATACCAACTGCATTCGCAGTTTGAGCTTCCATGCCAATGTCGGATCGAAGAAAGGCTTAGTTGGAGGGGGAGTAAGGACTTAACGACCATGTCACCCACCGACGAATTGGGCGGATATCCCACATTTCATTCGGCTTCTTCGCCGGCCCGTACCAGCTCAATTCCTCATCATCAAGACCACGTCGTCTCATTCCCGCATGCCACGTCACACTCCGCGATTTGCATCTTTCGAATAAGACTGGGAGAAGCTGGGAACGTTGTTATCATTTACCTCAATACAGTAGGTGGTGATACACCACCTTCCGCTGAGAGGCGGAGCATGAGGTCGAGCTCATTCAAGACAGTGAAGGTTCATGTCATCTCCAACGTCCGACACGGCTCCCCCTTTTCAGACTTTCTCCTTCATAGTTCACAATGTCTCGTCACCGGAGATGGCTTTCTCTCCATCCACCATTCCCCATCGTAGGCACAAGCTCGTTGCCGCCGCCCCTCAAGCATCGTGACCTCCCCGGCCACTTCATCACCGGAACCGTCCCAGCTGAGCCAGTACGACGCTCGCCGGTCAGGTTTGAGGTAAGGTTACCTTGGTGTCTGTGGCATGCCGCTCGCTGACGACATCATCCAGTCCCCGCTATCAGGCCTGCTTCCCTTGTCGTCCATTCAACTGTACTGTCAGCTGCAGAGCCCCCCCCCCCTTGTCGCCACTCCCCAGGTAAGCACGAGCCTCGTCGCTCATCCTCCTTCATGGCTTATTTTTGGCAGCTCCCAAACCGTTTCTGTCTCCTGTGGACATGACCAACACAATCCCCCGTCCGCGTGGAGTTCCCGATGGTCGTGCGTTTGGTCTATTGTGCTGGGCCCGTTGTCGGCCTGCAACACATTTGCGGGGCCAGGGCGGCAAGAATGGTGTGTCGATTGAAAGGGTGTATGGATGGTAAGGACAGGGCAGACGGGAGAGATGGAAGGGATGTGGCAGGGATGGGAAGGACGGAAGGGCGGAAGGATGCTGGAGGGCATCGTAGAGGCTATTAGTGTTCAACATGGGCTGAGCATCGTTTCTGCATAATGTTGGAACAAACTATTAGGAAATACTAAGTAAGAGGAAGATGAGAGCAATCAATTGCTCGGGTTTCACGTGCCTTTCCATCTCTCCTTCAACAACCACCGTGACGTCGAGCTCAACGGGTCATTGCCAGCAAAGATGGCGAAGCAGACCTATCTTCCAAGGACATGCCCAGTACCACCAACAACGATTCTTTCTCTCCAATCCAGTCCTGGAATTTCGCGACAACTTCTCCGTTCCTCATCCTCCTCCTGAACGGTGAACACTGCAAGTGTCGCTTTCTCTTTTTCCCACCAGGCGTTTTTCCTTGCATTCCATACGCGATTTTGACACTAAGCTCAACATGAACCCTTGTATACCGAGGTTGGTCATTGGCATATTCACCTGTCGCGATTTTCATTTCGAGCGAGATTTAGGCTCCTTTGCATCGATGGACCTCGCTCTACCACTTTCCAGATGTCTTGTCCACTTTCCGTTTATTTCCATGGCCAATTACCTCATACCTGTCATCGTACCTCACCAGCATCATCCTCAGCGCCTCCCTCCTCGTCGTATCCGCGCAACCCTCTGTCCACATCCGCCGCATCCCACCGTCCCGCCGCCCATCCTAGACTCCTCCATATTCCATAGCAGACACCTTCAATTGGGACGTCCTAGCACATCAAGATGTCACGGAGCAGACCTCCGTCATTTTTGCAATCTCTTCGGAAGGGGCTTGTACAAAGACGGGGCAAGACGCAGAGAGCTTGGAGAAGCTCCCGATCGCTGGCGCTCGGAAGCGGAGGAAACGGCCCTTCACACCTGAAATCGGGGGTCCACACACCGGTCTCCATTCCCACCTCCACATCAGAATTTGGACACCAAGAACCAGCGGGCACCATCCTCTTCCAATACGGCCGGCATCATGTGCTGTGCGATTTATCTCGTTTGGAGCCTCCGTTGCTGTAGGTGGCGAATCCAGGAGTTGGATCGAGGTGGCCAGCGCGGGGGGGGAGGGGGGTCTTTTCAAGCCTTTCAGTCGTTTCTGTGGTTATGGCGTTGCTGAGCTGGGTACGGCCGAGTATCGACTTCGCAAATGAGGCAGCCGAAGCTCAGATGAGCCCAAACAGAAGAACGATTTTCTCTTTCATTCACGTTCACTTTCCACGTTCTGCGTTCCCATCTCTGTCCATCCCCATATCTCCGTATTCTTCAGATTCAGATGACACCCTCTCCTCGGAACTGCCGTGCGCAGCATCAGCCCGCACAAGTTACCACTTGGGCTTTGCAGACAATCTACTGTGAATCTCTTATCGGTTCAGATATCACCTTGCTTTGATATTATGAAACTGCCAACACACGGGCGACTTGTTTATTTGGCTGTTTGCGACGGGTGACGTTTGGGGCGACAGCAGGTGACGGCCCTGCAAGCCAGCCTGGACATTCAGTCTGAGCATCTGAGCGCCAATCTGAGCGCATTTAGGGGGAACCTACCCTGGAACAAAGGTTTCCAAACAATGTTTATATGTAAGGCACTGTAGTTTGTTTCACCATTCGACACACCTGATCTGGTTAGCTTCACCACAGCACATCCGAAAACCGAAGGAAATGTCATCCAGAAGAGGACAATTCTCCTCGAGGCAGGCAATGAATCAGGTTGGCTGATGTTGTTCAGTTTATCTCCCTGGCGCCCACCTCGTCCACCACTCCATGTTAGTATTACACAAGCTTAAGAACGCTTCAAACGAGTCAAGGACAGTTTGATTCCAAACAAACGACGGCCTGGATTCCTTAGACTCACCAGCCAGTCGACG